>JAWZTD010030647.1:0-14907 GCA_035221335.1 Echites panduratus
ATTAGTTGAATTCTAGGTGATCATCTAGTAGAGAATTGATTAGTGCAAGATCTCGGCTAATCAGGTTAATCAGATAACTAAGTTCAATTTTATCTTGAGTGTTCAATGAGAAACTAAACGAAATCTAGATAGTTCTTGGACTGCTAGCTTTATAAATTTATTTTTCTTAATTTTGAATTTTTATTCTCATAAATTTCTACAAATTGAAAAACCCCAATTCTATTGTACACTTAATATGTTAAATACACAATTTTAATCCCTGAGAGAAAAGACTTGGGTTGTTTCTATTACTACAAATTTATAACTGAATTGATTTCTATTTGAGTAGGGTTCGACGGCCTCACATCAAATTTGGCGCCGTTGCCGAGGATGAGAAGGTGTATTTTGAGCATATTAAGTGTTTTGTAAATTTTATTAACTGTTTTCTTTTATATTTTTATTGTTTGTCTTGTAGGATTTCAAGAAAAATTTTGGACAGTTTTCTGTTTAAAAGTTTTTGTCGTGGATCGGGCTGATTTTTGGTAATCTGAAGGAAAACAGTGTTTCCAACAAAACTCACAGCTAATCTGTGAGCACCACCCTCGTTTGGCAGAATTCCTTTGATAAGACCACTTTTTCTATTTTTAAAGATTTTTTATATTTCTTGTTTAGGTCTTATTTTTGTAGTTTTGATTCTGTATTAGTCCAATGATTTTTAATGTGAGGCTGTCGAACCCTACTCAAATAGAAATCAATTCAGTTATAAATTTGTAGTAATAGCAACAACCCAAGTCGTTTCTTTCAGGGATTAAAATTGTGTATTTAACAGATTAAGTGTACAATAGAATTGGAGGGGTTTCAATTTGCAGAAACTTAAGAGAATGAAATTTCAAAATTAAGAAAAATAAATTTATAAAGATACCAGTCCATGAACTATCTAGATTCCGTTTAGTTTCTCATTAAACACTCAAGATAAAATTGAACTTAATTATCTGATTAACCTCATTAGCCGAGATCTAGCGCTAATCAATTTTCTACTAGATGATCACCTAGAATTCAACTAATCAACAATTAACAAATCTACAATAGTGCAATTTATCAATGAAAACTAGTTTAAAAACCAGAATATATTAATCCAAATCACACATCTGCAATTTATTCTCTATCAAACATGCAATTGATCATAAAAGATCTCCTATAACAATTACAACTCAATTAAGTAGAAAATACATAAACAAAGATCTCCATTCATGTAAACGATATAATCAAGAAAAGAAAGACAATTAAATCAATTCAAATATTAAATCAAGTTCTCAAAACCAAACCAGAATTCTTCAAATCCTTGGACTAGTCTTGATCCTAGCCTTGCATAATTGTAGAGAAATGAAGACAAGTAATAATTTTGGAAAAAAATAAGAAAAACACTCTCTATGAACTGAGGAAAACTCAACTTGAACTCCCTACTACCCTCCTAATTCTGATTCCTCTCAAAGAGATAGAAAACCTCACTAATTTATAGCAATTTCTACTGGAAAATTTGACTGGATTAGCCACCATATTGGACTGGACAAAACAACTTCAAAGCTTCCCATTCTGACTTTTTGTTCTGCGTCAAAGTTGTAGCCTTTTGTTTAAGCTTTCCACAGAAATTTGTTCCAGTCCATTCCGACTTCTGCCGCCTACATTACAGTCAAAATAGGCAACTCTGCCCATTTTGGACGGCAATGACACGGTTTTGACCGGTCAGCCAATTTTAGTAGAACTAATGTCCGAATCTACCCTTGATCTCTGCATATAAATTGTAGATCTATCTCTTAGATTTCCAAAAAGATATAATTTATAATATTTGGATATCTATAGCTCAAGATATGGCTAAAAATACAAAAACCATGTAAAATCCAAGAATTATTGTGAAATCCAATTACAATCTATTAAGGTCCAAATAAATAGATCTTGTCTAATATAATCCAATTAAACACAATAGATGTACAAAAGATTAATGATGAAAAATTGATTAAATATAAAATCAATCACGATCACAAGGCTTAATGAACTCACACACTCTTGCTTTTTACCTCTCTTGAACTTTTTAAGGTCTTAATAGACTCTAATGAAGGCTTTGCAATCACTCAAGTCAAGCATACGAAAGTGTCCACAAAACTTATCAATTAGTCAGAGCAAACAAATAATGAGAATCAAAGAGTTTGAATGCCAAAGATATAAGGCAATCACCAAAGCTTTTCATCAATTAATTGAAGGAGTCAAAGAAATTTTATAAGAGGCATTCTATCAAACACCTTGAAGGCAAACAATTTTGCGACCAAAAAATTTTCTTCAATTTCACATCACTCAACCAAATCTTGTAGACTAAATTTGGCTTAATTCAATGTAATATCAACTTCAAATTTCATCTACAATCTTCCCTAAACATCAATTGATCAAGACATATAAGTTTTTCCAATCCAAATCCCCTAAAATTCCAGATTTTTGAAAAGCTTCTTTTGCTGTATTTTTCTTTCCAAATTTTGGGTAGTTTGGTACTCTTTCTTTTTGTAGTTTTTGTTTATGAAGAACAATCACTTAACACCATGAATCAGCCCTTGTTTTTAGCCTTAAGCTAGCTTCACACAACAATTGATCACAAAAGCTAAGGGGTCTTTTATGTCTTAACAAGATTAAAATTAATCCCTTAGGTTTTCTTTCAAATTTAGCTATAAATACTTTCTTATTTTGTAATAGATGGAAGATTTTTAATGATGAAAAAAGAACATTTTCTCTTTTGAGAATTTCGAATTCAGATCTAAGTGATCTTTCTTGTGCGTTTTCGCTACAACTCTTCTAGGTTTCTTGTGTAACTTCTTAAGGGCTTTTCAACATTTTGGTGGATGTGTGAATTGTCTACCAAATACAAGTCATTGGTTGATGTTGAAAGACAACATATGTCAATGAAACTGACCATCAAAGAATTGGTTGATGATGAAAGACAACATAGGTCAATGAAACTGACCATAATCTTTGATGAAGTCTTGGTAATTTTTGAATTGGTGTTTTTATGTTTGATGAAGAAGGTTTCCTTTCATGTTCACATCATATAATTGGTATCAGAGATTGTTATTTCATCTTAGATTGGACTATCTTGATTGTTTTCTTTGTGTAGTGTTAAGATCTCATTTCTTTCTTTGAAGATCTATGATCTTATGTTTGTGATTTGTGTTTTATTCTATCACATCTATCCTACTTCTCTTGTGATCAATTGTTGTGTGGATCTAGCCTAAGGACAAAAACAAGGGCTGATTCATGGTGTTAAGTGATTTTTCTTCTTTTTCTATCTTCACAAACGAAAAATACAAAAAGAAAAAGACCAAACAACCAAAAAATTTGGACAGAAAAACAGAGAAAAATAATAATAATAACTGGGGCTGTCAAAAATTTATTGAAAAAGTGAAAAAAGTTATGAGAATTGAAATGAGAACTGATGTGATTTGAACAATTGATGGTTTGAAGAAGATTTGTCAATGAAATTAAAGTTGATTTGCTGTTGATTGATGCAAAATTGAGATCATATTAGCTTGGTTATGTTGAATTGGTATTGCAGAATTTTTTTTTTATCACAAGTTTCTTTGCTTCAAAGTGTATGATAAATTGCCTATCATCTATTTCTTGACTCTAAGTGTTTAAATCACTGTTCATTGACCAAAATCTTTGAAACTTGTATCTCTTTGGTTCTAGTTGTTGACAATTATTGGCTATCTGATTGAGTTTTGTGGACTACTTGACATTCTTGCTTAAGTTGTTTGCAATTGCTCATTAGAGTTGTTCAAGAACTTGAAGAACAGTTAAGAGAGGAAAAAGGATACAAGGGGTGAGTTTAATTGAGTAAGAAAAAGCCTTGAAAGAGTGTAAAGACTAGAGATTGGTGAGGCATAAAAAAATTTTTCTAGATTTCTTGTTGTTGACTTCGTTTGTAAGTGAAAATATCCAAGGGAGTTTCCACATCGTCTCATGCATCAAGCATAAGAGAGGGCAACTATGGTATGGCTTATCTTATTGAGAAGATGAAACAATTGTCCAGCCATGAGGGAGTAATGAAGGGTCATATGGGAGAAATTAATTGGGATCTCTCAGACGACATGATGAATTGGAGAATTGATTGGAACTCAAAGGTTGAGAATTTTGAAAGAAAAGTAGCAATCTAGACCATCTAGAACATGTGTGCAACAAGGATGAACGAGGGGTGAATGTCAACCTAATTCTTCTAGAGAGTATCAACCAAAATGAGAAGAAAAGAGAAATTATTAAAGTAGTCAACATAGATGGAGACATGAGTATGAAGAGTAGAATGATGAAGACTATTATGACTATGATGTTGACAGAGATCCATGGAGAAAAGAAAAGGAAGATGATTCTTATTCCTACCATGATGAACATATGGAGCCATTGAGACATGGGAGACCTATGGGGGTTGAAAGACCATCACAATGGGATAATGAAAGACAAATGTCCAATAAAGTTAGCTCATATGGGAGATCTTATGGACTTTCAAGTCATGGAAATTCTTCATCAACTAAAGTGGAAATCCAAGAGAAACCCTATGAGGAAAAAACTTTGAAGATAATGAAACACTTCATGGAGGGAGACCTTGGCAAGTTGAACGAGGGGGTACATATGATAGTGACAAACACAAGTATACTTTCAAGATGGATGGAAGGATAATCAACTTGGTTTCTTTGACAACACATGGAGCCTCAAAAGATCAAAACAACTTCTAGAGAACATGAGGGCATAGTATGAAGAGATTGAGAGAGAAAGAGAACATGAGAGACAAAAAATGAGAGGGGAAATGAAAAAGAACATGCGCCACTTGTTGAAAGAAAAGCTGAAATTGTACAAGTGAAACATGATGAAGAGAGAATGAAAGAAAATGAAAAAAAAGGAAGAAAGCGAAAGAGAGAAGAAAGGGAAGGAAAGAGAGAAAATCGAGAGAGAAAAGAAAATTCAGGAAAAAGAAGAGATGGCAATTGAGGAAATTGTAAAAGAGATTGAGATGGGGAAACAATAGTGGAGAAAATAAGAGTCATTATGAAAGAGAAAGAAAGAATGAGAGTGATTTGGTTTTCATGATGAACAAAGAGATTTTGATACCCATTTCTAACATTAACCATTTCTTTTTTCTAGTGTTCTTGTGCCAAATTTTCAGGAATTTGAAGGGTTAATCAAGGTGAAACATGGCATGGATCACATGATAATGAGTGAAATGTTGAAGTGGTACATTCTTATATCTACGGTTGGGGAGAAATTACTGAAATTTCACTTTGAAAAGTTGTTTTCTATGGCTAAATATGACTTTGGAAATGCTTATGATATAAGTGAACATATTATGCTTGTTAATACTAGGGGGCATGATATCTCTTGGTTGATAAGAATAAATGTTTCTATCAACTTTTCAAATGTTTTGGAAGATTTTGTGATTGTGAAGGAATCATTCTTGAGTGAGCATGCTTATGATTATGTGCTTAATATTTCTAAACAAATAGCATGTGTTGAATTCCATAAGCATGATGTCTATTTATTTGACGGAAATGTTTTGCTAATGCCTAGACCTTCTAATCATAAATTGCTGAAATTTGAATTTCATGGAAATAGATTCACAGTACATTTTTCTGCTTTGGAGAGCTTGAAGATAACAAGGAAGAATATCCTTGAATCTTACATGATTAGACTTTCGAAGTTGCCTTAGATGACTGAGTAGTATGGATTTCGGATGTTACAATCCTTGATACAAACTTGTGCTTTTGTGGTCTTATGTACATATCGATTATTGATTCTAAGTTCTTGGTTATCTTGATTGTAAAGTATTTCTTTGTGATGCATAAGGGGAGAAAGTCTATGCTCTTTGAAGATAATTTTTTGTTTAGACTTTATGATGAGACATGTCATATTGAAGAATTACTTTTTAGAGAAATTGCACAACTTCATGATTATGTGAGCAACATGAATGCATGGATTTTGATCATTATTTGGTTTAATTATGAGTTGTTATGGTTTGTATTTTGTTCCACAAATAGAGATTTGTTAAATTTTCTGGCACATTTTCTATCTTACAATGAATACAATGTTGTCCATGTTGATGATAATTTGGATTTAGCATATGTAAAACTTATCTCTTTATCCATTTTACACATGTGTTTGATGTTTTTGACGATGGGCATATGTTTGCTATGGTACAAAAGTGTTTCTTGACCTTAAAAAGCATGAATTTGAGAAGTGGAATTTTCATGTATCATGCTTTATGGGGTCATAGACCAATGAGACTTATGACTTGTGACTTGATTGAAAGAATATTATATTCTTGGTGCTTAAAATGGATGATATTCCTTATCTCTATTGCTTTTGTTAATGAGTCTATTGTAGATAAACAGGAATACATGTCAATTAAACAATGCCCACCACCTTGGTATGTGGACAAGGTAAGGCATTCTAATGTTATAATTTCAAGGGAGGATGACCAATGTACAATGGTTAAGAGCATGAATCTACTTGGTAAGTATTCTTTCGATCTTTCGTCAGTCAATGTTAGAAATCACTTCTCAATGTATGACTTGAAGATTAGAGGACTAATCTTTTTGAATTGAGGATGAATTATGGAGGTCAAGGAGCACAGTTAGCATGGAAGAACTAATGGAAGATACCTTATGAAGAGAATAGAAGATCCATAGTTTTTGGTCACAAATATAAGACTTTCACTTCAAGTTCAATCACTAAAATGGAGCTTCAAAAAATAAAATAAAAAGAATGGCATAAAGAGCTTCAAGATGATGACTTATGAGCATGAGACTTCAATGATTAAGAAGGTCTTGAAGACATTGGCATTGATATTGTATCAAAGAAGAACTACTTGATTTTGAAGCCATATTTGAAGGGAATAAATTTAATGAAAATGTTGACGACTTGAGACTATGAAATCTCACCTCAATGGAGTTAAAAATCATGCAAGAAGATGCCAAAGAAGTGTAGAAAGCATACATCAACAGTACATCATGAAATACTAGCCAAATGGACAAGAATTAATTGAGAAACATGACTCTAAGGTGGACTATCCAACAACAAAGCGTTAATCTACCAACCCTGATATTTTTGAGGAAATTTGCTACTTTTAAGGGTTGTTTTATGTCTTAACAAACTAAATTAATCCCTTCGGTTTTCTTTCAAATTTAGATGACAGATTTTTAGATATGAAAAAATTACATTTTCTCCTTTGAATGAAGATAATTGATGGCACTAACAGAAGATCATTCTTGAGACAACAGTCATGGAAGATTAAAGGCCAAGAAGCTCAATTATCCAAGTTTGAAGAAGAACGAAAGACAACATTGTACAAAAAATTTGAACTTGAAGTCATGCTTGATAAAACCATACAAACTTGATGGAAATTATGTACTTCAAGACTAGGGGAATGACTCATCTTAGTGAAGTTTATTTGTGCTCCATTTCATGTCCAAAACATGCCAAGGAATCATGGAATGAAAAGGTACAAGAAGGCAATAATTGTGGCAAGGAAAAGATGGAGAAGTTCTTAAACAACTGCATATCCAACTCCTACTAAGGACTATCCGACCCCAGTTGCTTGCCAAATCCAGTTGCAAACCAGAAGGCACCAGTGTGCTATGATCCGGCCCCAGGTAGTAGCTGTCCAGCCCTGTTTAATCTCCCTGCCGGCAGTGACTTTCTTTGTTCCTTGTTTTACTTGTAATTTTTGTATAGTTAAAGCCCTTTTGTGCAATTAATTTCCAGCTTTGTTTAGTTAGGTTTTGACTATAAAACCCTACATTCTTGTATTCCAAAGACAATTAACATTGAGATGAAATCAAATTGAGAGAGAGAAACTAACTTTTCTTCTTTGATCTTGGACTAAAAACAAGACTTTGTCTTGAATTGTGAGATTCCTTAAAAATCTCTTTTAGGGTTCTTGTATAATTACACTAGGGCTTTCAATTACTTTGGTTTAGGCATTGAATTGTCTTTCAAATCAAGAGGACGGTTGATGATAGTAACATCCCATGGGTCATTCTAATTAACCAAACCCAAAACCTAGGTGAAATCCTTTCTTTTCAAAATCTGTTTTCCCTTTTGGTGACAAGCACCCTAAAAACCTTCCTTCATTGAATGGGAATTTGAATCAAGTGGTATCAAAGCTTTAGGTTCTTCATCTAGGTTTGACTATCTTTATTTGCTTTCTTGTTTGATCATAATTTTCTTCTTTGGAAACATATGATCATATGTTTGATTTTGTTAGCTCATTTTAAATCTATCCTACTATTTTCTTGTGATCAATTTGTTTGTGAGAACCAAGCCTAAGGCTAAAAATAAGGGCTAATTCTGTTTATTGAGTTTTTGTTATCCAATCAACTATCTTTCTACAATATTTGTGACACAAAAAAGGTAGTGAAAATTCTTGAACATTGATCAAATTGAATTTGGGAAATCTTGTGCTTATTCATCAAATCTTTGATTGAAAAATATTGGAGAATACATTTGCTTGTTGATGGTGAAAATTTGAAATCAAAAAAGGCTTGGAATCGTATTAATATTGCAAGAAATTTGATCACAATCTTGACCTCTAAGTGTTTGATAAAATGTGTCAACGATAATTTCTTTGTTTCCTACTTGTTCTATCACTTGTTTGTGATTAAGTGACCTATCTTAAACTCTTTGCCTCTTAATTGTGGATTCTTATGGACTATTTGCTTGAATTTGTATGATTGCTTGCATTTACTTTTAGTGAATTCTCCAAGAACTTAGTGAAGAGTTTGAGCGGTAAAAGGCAAGAGTGGTGAGCTTAATTGAGTATGTAAAACCCTTAATTGATTGACATACACTAGGGTAAGGTGAGGATATACATTTCCTATCTTCTTGTTTGTTGATTTCATAGGTTAAACATGTCTAGAAGATCCCCTCAATCATTCTATCATAAAGAAAGATGGGACTCATCACAACCATGTTCTTCAAGGGAGTATTTGCCAAATCAAGGAGTGGAAAGAAGGAGACCACAAGTGCAATTATCTAGAAGGAGATATGAGCAAGAATATGATGATGACTACTATGACTATGATGTGGAAGAGAGACCAAGAAGGTATAGCTACCTATCTATTACTCAAGGGTCAAGAAGTGTTGAAGAGTACCTTAAACTATTGGAGTTAAACATGGTGGGAACTAACATAAAAAAGGATAGTGAGGCTTCAATGAACATATTTCTCAAGAGATTGAGAAGGGACATTAAGGAGGGACTTGAACCACACCTTTTTGTTGATCTTGAGGAGATGGTACAAATGGCCACTCGAGTTGAAAGATACTAGAAGAAAAAGAAGTCATTACGAGGGTGCAATTCATTCGAGAGAGCCCAAGAAGATTCAAGTCAATGAACTTCAACATCTCAAGTGCAAAGTGTTTAGACACTAGCACAGTCCGCTTGAAGTGAAAACTCAAAATGCTTTTGGTGTCATGGCTATGGACATAGTGTCTCTTAATGCAAAACTTGGAAAGATGTATTGTGCCAAAAGGTTGACACCACTAATGAAGTTAAGTTGTAGGAGGAACCACAACAAGAGAAGGAAGAGCTTCAAGGAGAAGAGAAAGAGGAACTTGAACATGTGCAACTTGTTGAAAATAAAGTTGAAATTTTACAAGTGCAAGATGAAAGCCGAAAGGAGCAAGGACAAAGAGAGGAAGAAAAAGAAAAGAGAAGAGAGATAGAGAGCCTTATTGAAAAGAATCATGAGAGGAAAGACTTTGAGAAAGAAAACGAGAGCTCAAGTGAAAGAGAAAATGAAAATGAGCTTCAAAAAGAAAAGAGAATGAAAGAAAAGAAGTGAGCTCAGATGAAAAAGAATAGAGCAAGAAAGAAGAAAATGACAGCTCAAGTGAAAAGGGCCAAGAGAGTAAAAATGATAAAGAGGAGAGAAGAGCAGATAAGAGAACAAGAGAGCGAAGAAGGAGAAATCTTTATTCCCACTCGTATATCTAACCATTTTTCACCTATTGTTTTATTGTCTAAATTTAAGGAATTTGAAGAAGCATTCAAGAGGGAATTTTTCAATGATAAAGAGAGAATAAGTAAGGTGCTTCAATGGTACATTCTCATTTTTATCCATATAGATGAATTTCTGAAAATTGAGAATGAAAATTTATTTTCTTTTGGTTTGAAGTAATGGTAGTTATGCTTACCATGTTTACAAGCTGATGGATACAAGGCTCCTTTAGTGCCTCAAGGCACCATAACAAGGTGCAGAGCTTCAAAGATAAGAAAAGCTTTCATCAACTTTGTGCAAAGGAGAGAAGAGGATTTGACTTTGAACCTACTTTCAATGAAGTTAAACATTGTAAAGACCAAGAGGAAACAAAGATATGGAATGTCCTAACCATATTGGGAAGCTTAGAAAACAATTCTATCATGATCTCAAGTAATGGTTACTTGCAAGAAGAAGAAAATTTCAATGAGAAGAAATGTGATGAAAACAATGAGCTTCTAAATCTTTCGAATGCTTCATCTAAGAAGAGGTTGGAAAGCTTCATTAATTTTAAAAACACATCCAAGAAGATAAGGAATCAAAAGCACATGAAGAGATGAAGGAAAGAAGCCAAAAAGGTGAAGTACACATGGAGAACATCATCCATCCGGTGCTCGCCACAAGCAGACTGGCGCCTGACGAATTCCAGCCTATTCCCTCAGGTTCCTAGTAGAGGTCCAGTGTGTGGTCCGGTGCTATGCCTGGCTCCAGATAGTAGGAGAAAGGGAAGTAGCCCGGGCAGAACAGCAATAATTCCAGCTACGACTAGCTTTTGTTTTACTTAGTTGTCTTTTTGCATAATTTTAAGGGTGTTTTATGTCTTTAACACCCAAGAACGTTTGAATTAGGTTTAGAATGAGTTTCTGCTATAAATACTCCTTAATTTGTATTCCTCATTAACTATCTTTTAATCAAAAACATCAGTTCATTTTTGAGAGAAGATTGTGAAGATCAAACTTAGGGTTTCTTCATGAACAAGTGAGGGTTCTTGAGAAAGACTTTCTCCACTTTGGTTTAAGATGTTGAATTGTCTGTAAATTCATTAGATTGGTTTAGGATAATCAATTCGAAAGGTCAATCTAATGCTAAACTTAATTGATGAAAATCTTTGGAACTTATCTTGTGATAGAATCCAAAGGAATTGAGCCATTGATATGAGAAACTTCAATTCCAAGGAATCACATCATTTTGGTATCAAAGCTTAGGCTTTCATCAAAAGGTTTGACTATCCTTTTATTTGCTTTCATGTGTTTGTATGCTAAGATCATGTCTTCTTCTTTGAATTCTCATGAACTTGTGATTGTTTTTGTTTTGTTCTCTTAAATCTATCTTACTCCATCTTTTGTGATCAATTGTTGTGTGCATGTAGTCTAAGGTCAAAGACAAGGGATGATTCAATTGTGTTTGGTGATTGTCATTGCTTCTTCTAGTTCGATACAAAAGAAAACTATGTAAAAATAGAAATAAAGATCAAAGAAAAGAAAAACAAAGCATCAAAAAATTGATCTTTGAGTTGGTTCCACCCCGATATGCTCACGACTGGTAGTCCCTTGAACCTTTGATTGATCTTTCTTGATTAGGCTAAAACGAAAATCTCTGCACTTGACATGATCTGGATATTCAAACTTTTCCATGTACGAGACTGATGGAGTCCAAGCTCCTTTAATGCCTCAAAGACCAATTACAAGGGCAAGGGCTTCAAGGATGAAGAATTCTTTCATCACATTCCTTCATAAGAATGAAGCACAAGTTGATTTTGAGGCCATCTTCAATAAGGAAAAGTTTGACGAAAATAAAGAAGATTCAAAGCTTTGGAATATATCATTTTTGGAAAAGTTAGAAAACTCGAAATCATGTTAAGGATGAAACCAAAATAAAAGGAATTTAGAACTACATGAAAGCTTGATGATTTGGAGCCAAAAGAATGAACTTTGCATGGAAAAGAAGGGCTGCCCGGTGGATGACAGAAGTCATCCGGTGCCTAACGGATTTGGGATGAATTAGCTAGCAAGTGTAGTGTGCGGACCCTTGCCTGGAGCAAGATAGGAATGGAGGAATGGCAGCTGATGCAAGACCAAGACTCCCTGGCACTGGACCAAGTTGTTTCAGAAACCTTCTACTTCGTTTTTGCTTAGTTTTACTTGTCTTTCTTCATTTGTTTAAGGGTGTTTTCAATCTTTAACATCTTAAAACGATTTAATTAGGTCTTAGATGATCCCCTACTATAAATACTTCTTATTTTGTATTCAAATACAATATTTGATCAATTACAAATCCTTCATCTCTTTCAGAGAAACTTTTAGATCATATTTGCTCATTATGAGTTCTTAGGTAACTGTTCTAGAGTTCTTGAGTGATTGCATCTGAGCCATCAATTACTTTGGTTGAGGTATTTATGTGTCTTCCAAATCATGATGATGGTTGATGATGAATTTACTTCATAGGTTATTCTAATTAACCAAACAAACATTATTTGAAATCTTGTGAAATTTGATCATGTTTGCAACCTAGTTATAATTCAATTTCGAAAAATCACATCCTCTTTTGGTATCAGAGCTATGTTTCCTTCAATTGAATTTTGAACTATCTTTAATTGCTTTCATTGTATGCTTGGACCATGTTTGTTTCATTAAAGTCTCATGATCTAATGTTTCTTTTGTGATTTTGTTCTTCTACATCTATCCTACTCTTCTGTTTGTGATCTTTGTTGTTCGGATCTAACCTAAGGCCAAAAACAAGGGTGGATTCAATGTGTTATGTTATTGTTCTTCTTCTTGCTTCCATATAAACAAAAATTACAAAAAAAAAAAGAAAAAGTGTTACAACCCCAAAATTGACAAGAAAAAAATAAGACATAATATAGAAAAGCAGGGGGTTAGAAAAAATGGTAAGAAAATCTGGAAAAAAGTGATTGAAATTATTGAATTTTATTGAGATCTTTTCAGATTTGATCAATTGAAGGTGTGAAGAGGATTTGTGAATTTAATTTGAAGTTGAATTGCCTTTGGTTGATGCAAATTGGATTGCCTTTGTGAAATTGCTATTGCAGAGATTTTGATCACACATTTCATTGGCCCCTAGGTGTTGTTATAATACCTATCATCTGTTTCCTTGGAATCTAAGTTATCTATCACTTGAAATTGTGTTGAATTGACCTATTCTCTACTTCTGTTTCTTGTAAGCTAGTTCTTTATTAACTATTTGATTGATTTGTGATGATTGCTTTGGTATCTTATCTTGAGTGACTGACATTGTTTAGTGAATCAATTAAAAACTTCAAGAAGAGTTAGAGGGGGAAAAAGCAAAAGTGGAGAGCTTGAATGACAGTGAGATTTGTGTTAATGTTGTAAGTTGGTATATGGTGGATAGATTGAAATTACCATGCATTGATCATCCAAAACCATATAGGTTACAATGGTCAAATGATAGTGGTGAAATGAAAGTGGGTAAACAAGTTAGAGTTTCTTTTTCCATGGGAAAGTATAGTGATAAAGTGTTATGTGATGTGGTACCCATGCGAGCAACACATTTTTTACTTGGAAGGATTTTGGCAATATGATAGGAAAGTGACATATGATGCTACAAGAACAAATATACACTTAAGTTTCTAGACAAGAGAATTCATTTGAACTCATTGAAACCACATGAGGCTTATGTAGATCAAAAGACACTTCTCGAAAAGATAAGAGAGTTTTATGAGTAAAAAGAAAACAAAGATAAAGAGAGAAAAGAAAAAGAGGGAAAAGAAGTTGAAAGAAAACAAAATGAAAGTTGATTGAAATTGTAAGAGAAAGATAAGAGAGGACGAGAAAAAGAAAAAGTGGAAACAAGTAATGGAAAGAACATGAGTTTCTATGCAAAAGGAAGAGAAACAAAAGATGTCTGTGTGAAGATGAGGCCTATGCCATTGCTTATGTATAAATATTCTTTGATATCTTCTTCTAATGAGTCTAACACTTCTTGTCCTAGAGCTGTTGACTCTCTTTCTTAGGAATTTGAGGACATATTCACGAAAGATCTTCCTAAGGAGTTACAGCCCATTCATGGAATTGAGAACCAAATTTACTTCAGTCCAGGTACACAACGCTCGAATAACGCTTCTTATCAGGAAAACCCAAAAGAGATAAAAAGGCTACAACATCAAGTGGAGGAACTCCTAGAGAAAGGTTTCACGAGAGAGAGTTTGAGCCCATGCACAATCCCGAAGCACCTTGTGCCAAAGAAAGATGGGAAGTGGTGCATGTGTGTTGATTGTCTACCAATCAACAAGGTAAAGAAAATGTGGTGGCAGATGCACTCTCTAGAAGGTACACATTGCTATCTACTCTTAAAGTTAAATTGCTTGGGTTTGAGTTCATAAAAGGGTTGTATATGGATGGTGATGACTTTAAGAACTGATAGGTTGCTCGTGAGAAGAATCCTTGTGAGAATTTCTATTTGCATGATGGCTATTTGTTTAAAGAGGATGAGTTGTGTGTTCAAAATTGCTATTTGAGAAAATTGCTTGTTGTGGAAAGTCATGGGGGTGGACTTATGGAACATTTTGGAATAACGAAGACTTTGGCTGTTTTAAAAGAACATTTCTTTTAACAACATATGAAAAAGGACGTGGTTAAAATTTGTAAAACATGTATAGTGTGTAGAAAGACCAAATCTACTTTCAAACCACATATTTTTTATATGCCTTTACCTATTCCCAGAGTTCCATGGGAAGATGTTGATGTGATTCATGCAAAGGAAACATTCTTCATCAGCATAAAACACATCAATTGAAAAACTTACCCAATACTTCATCAAAGATTATGGTTAGTTCATTGACCTATGTTGTCATGCAACATCAACCAATGACTTGTGTTTGGTAGAC
>JAWZTD010030657.1:0-14900 GCA_035221335.1 Echites panduratus
CGTGTACAAGCTGTTGACATTTAGAGATCCGGTACCGTACACGTCGATTATTCCCCTTGGGAAGAAGAGTTTTTAGGGAGTAGTAAGTTAAAGGTCTGGGCACAATTCTTTTAAAGACTTGCCAAAATACCAACCTGTCCCTTCCTGCAAGGGCTGGAAACAGAGACTGTTGAAGCTTCAATTTTTTTTTTTAATTTCAATTTTTCTAAATATTTAATTATATAAATACATTGTATAATAGTATATATTTAAAATTGTTCACGGTAAATATATTTTTCAAAATGTCAACTCAACCAGTGTGACCTACACATCTTCAATTACACAAGTTATTATACAAGTTAAATGAATCGATTTTCTTCAAAAATTCTGTTTCCTTAAAGTAACTGAAAATCACTTTCCTGTTTTAGTTATTTATACAAATGACGCTTTATGTAAAATTTAGTTAAATTCTGCCATAACTTACCGTTTCTAGTACTCCCCTATCCTATCAATTTCATGAGACAAACAGCACTGAATTTCCTTGATTGTCTGCTAAAATGTCATGCAACTCAAAAGACAAAAATTTTACACTAACCAGTAGATCATACGCCACTGACTTTAAAGCAACAAAAAAATGATAAGCGGATCATCTCACCAAATATCTTGTGATTGGCAATAAATAATAACAAAAAAACATGCTGGTTATGAGGGAAATTCACGAGTGATCGTGCGCATCGCAACTCATGTAAATTAAACCTAATTACCAAACTACACAGTAGGATAAGTAGTGTTAAACCCACAAAGAATTGAATTCAAATTTAATTAACAACAATTAATAAATAACAAAAGGAGATTTTTGAAAGATTTTTGTGAAAAGTAATTAAAAAAATATATAAAAATATTAGTTAAGAAGATAGATGAAAAAGCTATTAACAAGAAATAATCTATAAATCAATTGTTATGGGGTCAATCATAGATTAATTAAGATAATTGAGTAGTTGATTTTAGAATTTGGCTTACCGCTCAAATCGCTATTTTTTAATTAGATCAATTTCTTGTAGCAAGAAATAAAATCTCTAATTTAATCAAATAAATTTAAGTCTTAGCGATTAATAGATTTAAAAGATCAAATTGCATTAAACATGAAGACATCATCAATGTCAAATTACACAAAACATATTAGCTTTAATTTATACAAATTTGATTTTTACAATTCTCTATTATAAATTAAGTTAGTAGTCAAAACCTAATTTAACAATAGTTACTACTTGATGAGTTTAGCAATCTTAGCGATAATATTTAAACCCTAACAATATAATCATGCAAATTAATCTAGGTGATCAAGCTAAATCACTAAACATGATTTATAAGATGAAAACAAGAATTGCATAAATACTCAAGAATAAACATCAAAGATTTAAAATGAAAAACAAAGCAAATCTCATAAACCCATATCAAAATGACTTACTTCATATTCTTGTTAACAAAAGAAAACTACTTACAAGATATAACCAAAGAAAAGATAAAAGATATCTACCCTGAGGAAAAATGTTCTTCTTCTCTTCGATATTCTTCATGAAATTAATCTTGAATTGTGTATCTTCAATCTTGAATCTTGACTAAAAAACCTCTCAAGAATAACTTCTCACTATATATCTCTCAAGAATCAATATGACATTTTAGGAATAGTTCTTTCTTAGAGTTTGTATTCCCCCTTTTATAGGATTTGTTAAAACATCTTTTTCATAATTTTCTCCTTGTTTTAGGGATTTTATTTTCTTTTTCATAATTTTATCCTTCTTTTATGATTTGTCTCTTCATTTCCTTGATTTCTTTCTTGTTTAATGGTTGTTTCTTCGTTTCCTTAAAATCCTTCATATTTTGGGGATTGTCTTCTCTTTTCCTTAAAATCCTCCTTCTTTTAAGATTTTCTTCCTTGATTTCCTCCTTATATTAGGGTTGGTCTCATCTTTTCCTTGATTTTATCCTTTTTGTCTTCTCTTTTCCTTGATTTATTCCTACAAACAAAAATAATATATATGAAAGTAAAATATTCCTACAAACATAAACTTAGCTTAAACATTAATAAATCAACGAGACAAACTTACCAAAGGACAAATGAAACCAATATATATTCTCGTGAAAATACATCCATCTGTGATACCCATAGCATTACTTTACTCTTCTCTTGGGTAACACGGTAATTGAACCATAGTGAGTCTAAAAAGGTACACAACCCTGGCTGGAGTTCCAATACTTGTCTCCATATCCTCCTGCAATATTTAGCTTACAGTTGTAAAACAAAATGCAGGAAAGAAGCATAAAATTACAACAAAAATAACCATTGGCATGATTCCTTACTCAAGGTGTGTTGAACATGTGTGAGCCAATCATCCATTTGCTAGGGTTTACTGAAGCAGGTAGGGAGCTCGTTCCAGGATTTGTGGCATTGCCTACAGTTCTCCGGCCACTTTTTGTAATAAGTTTCTTTCCTGTGCATAACAAGATTTATAGCTATAAATCATGTATATATACATATTTTGAAATTCTGCAGTAGTAGGAAAAGAGAGCAATTTCAGTCCCTTCGAGTTAGGACTTATTCTAATGTCATCAGTTCTGAAACAAAAATCAATGCCGGTAGATACTTATTACTATACGTAGCCTTATGAGACACAAATGTTGGCAAGAGAACATAGAAATATATGTAACCATATCAAACACAATTCTTTTGGGTGAAGATAACACAGAAGAATAATGGAAAATCTGTTGCTAAGAAAATTTGTACTCAGTCAATAACACAGGATGCTTAATGTAGTGCATCGGTGCAAACTTTCTGTTGGTGTGGAGAGAAAATTTCGAACTTTTACCAAAAGCTTCAAATTTACAGCTATGCTATGTTCTTCTGTGCATGAATCGGGAATTTTAGAGGGAAGGTTACCCACTTGAGAAGCTTAAGTGAAATGGGAGAGAAAAGTTTGGATGATTTTACTCTTCCTTGTTCTTTTGGGAGTGAATTAGGAATTTGGGAATGAAGGTTTCTCACCTGCAAGAAAGGCGTGAAAGGTGAGTGAAAATTTCGAAGTTGGATCTCTCTTCCTTGGTGCAAAGCTTTCTTCTTTGGTGAGTGAATTGGGTATTCGGGAGGGAAAGATTGCCACTTGCAAAGGGGAGCTGATGTGAAGTATGCTTTTCAGGAGTTGTTTAGAAGAAGGCCAATAGCCATTAATTGACAGTTTTCAGACCTTGTGTACTTTTTTTGGTTTCTTAAATCAAAAGGCAACTGATATTTGACATTCATCCTAAGAAGGCCACTCTGGATGCCGAGTTTCCTTCAGGCTGTTATGTACAAAACTTGATTAACGACTACAGCCTAGCTTATAAAACATAAAATATCTACATGGAAAAATTTTATGACATAAATATAAAATTATGTTTTTCACCTTAATTTATGACTGTTTTGAGAAACTTGGATGAGAAAGGTTTTCCTAAAGCATGATTATTAGAAACGGTTTTTTTTATAACCTGTTACTTTAAGAGAGACTATTAAACTATTTATTTTGTAGCATGTGATTATAAGAAAGGCTTTTGTATGAGACCTTAACTTTTATTATTGTGTCTAAATTAAATGTTTCAGGAAAACCACTGACTATATCAGATTCGCATCACTAATTTGTAGACAGAGCTATTAATTTAATACAGGTGCAAAGAATAAATTATCAATCCTGAGATCATTAATTATCTGACATAGTATCATTACAAAATCCACAAGTGCCCTATTTTACCAAAAACTCAACATAATATCATTTAAATTGTGAAAACTTATATTAAAGATTTATTTACATATAAAAATTGTGACTTTCATTTTTGAATATCCAAAAAGAGAAGTAGAAATATTCAAATCCAAATTCCATAAATATTTTAGTTTTTACCTAACAAAAGGATATTATGTTAGACCAGCCATGTAGTGTTTCAAGGCCTACTTTGTAACTTAAGATTTAAATTACTGAGTCCATTTAGCAATAATAGCGCAGCAAAGTAAAATTTCTGGATTAATAGTTAATATGGTCACAGGTTCATAAATGTCGTGGTGAAATGTATAATATGTTATCTTGAGTAAATATGACAACTCTATTAGTTTAAAATCATATTATCATATTAGTTGCTTAATTCATGCATTTCATTTATTAGTTTGTAAATAGTATTCATGTTTTAAGAATTATGAATGAAATCTTAGAAGGTACAAACCATATTAGCAATCATTTTTATGTTAGAAACTTCAGATTTTGGTTATAGTGATCAGCCTAGCACTTCGCAATGTTTAAGCAGGTGCTTCTTTGAACAACGAATATCTATAAACTTTATGTATTACTATTATTTTTAAGTGTATAAGTTATTTATTTTTTGTAGGGATGAAAACAAAATTAGTTGTGCAATCTCAAACATGCTGGACTTCTATTTGATAAAGTAAAAAACCAGAATTTTAATTGAAAAACGAATGTAAAACACGAAAATATCTTAAACATTTATTAAAATGTAAAGGAAAGCTAAGCTTAAGCACGACATTATGAAACATTACATAACTTGTTTTAATAAAAAAAAGACAAGACTGTGACACATTTATTAATTTAGAACTGATATATATGCTGGTTACATGTAGAATGATGCACTAATGCTTTTCCCACAATCACCATATTGTTCAAGCATTCTTCAACAAGCAGAGAAACAGACGTCCATGTCACTTACAAAAGCATTGCAAAACATATTACAAACCCCTGCTTGTAGATAGCTTGTAGTGATTCATTGTAGGACAGTGACGGGTGCACACAAGACAAAAAGGACATAGACAAAAAAAATGGGAAGAACATTTCAAGTAGCCAGTACAGCATAGCTTTTGTCAATAAGTTGAAACATTGGTCTGAAGCACTTCACTTGCATGCCTAAATTTCATTGCGAGTTGGACCAATATCCTCCAAATATTCAAGCTCTCATCTCCCCCAATTTCTGGCTCCCTTTTACTGACAATCTGTGAGAGTGAAGTGAAGACCACCGTTGCAATTCCCACAGTTCCTTCACTTTCTTGAGTTCTGCCAGGGTAGACAGAACGAAGGAGATAAAGGACAGAATGCTAATTATTCCAACCAACAGAAACATAACACAAAGAACCTAAGTGTTCATCGTATTCTTGGATGGATAAAAGGCTTGAAGAAGAAGTCTTTTTTTGGGATTTGTAGATGCTTAATAGAGGAATATTTCTTGCCTTCATGAATCCTTCTTCTTCAATGCGTCGGAATAGAGGTACCTTTAACGGAGTACATTTAGTTGAAGGAAGATCAAATTTACATAATTCTAACCTCTGCTAGCTACTTCAACTCCTCTTCATTCTAAAAATTAGTGAAAAACTGAAACATAAGAAAATCATAAGCATGTACAGGATTTAACTACCCATGATTATGAAATTCGAACCGTGGATTATTAGTCGAATTAACTTAATGATGTTGATGGGTTGCATTGAATTGTAAGAATAATTTTGGAAGAGAGAAAACTACTCTTTTCTGCATAAGCTGATTAATTGGACATTAAATTTTTGGAGCTTCCAACTCAAATTCACCATCAACAACAAGTAGTTTTCTTCTTTGTTTTTATGTTGTAAAGTAGTAGCAGAGACTTAATAGGGTCCATCTTGTGTTTTGGCATCATTAATTTTGTTTCCTCGACATAGGTATATGTTTCTCCTTAGTCGTTACTGAAATTATAATGATTCAAGCTTTTTAGCATGATTCAACACTATGGCACTATGCTTGATGATTATATGGAGACCATATAGCTGCTATGAAATCTTGGGAAGAATGCTTACATTATATTGAGTTTGTAAATAATCCTTGTATTCATTCATCTAATCATTTTTCACCATTTGAGTTGATTTATGGATTTAACCCTCTGACTCCATTAGATTTAATGCCTTTACCTGTGAGTGATATCCATAGGCAAGATAGTAATAAGAAAGCTAAGAAGATAAAGCAATTGCATGCCAAAGGGTGAATATTCAAGCAAATAATCAAAGGTATGCAAGGCAATACAACTAGGGAAGAAGAATGATAACTTTCAAAGTTGGTTATTGGGTGTGGATCCATTTACGAAAAGAGATATTTGCCCAAGTTAGGAAGACTAAGCTTGATCAAAGAGGAGATAACCCATTCCAAATTGTGGAGAAGGTTAATGACAATGCTTATAAAGTTAATCTGCAAGGTGTGTACAACGTAAGTTCACTACGTCAAAAATGGGCTTTAGGGACGTTTGATTTAAGGACGTTTATATGTGAACGTCCTAATAGACCATTATTAAGGACGTTTACAAGAGAAAAAAATTAAATAGTTTTATTAAATAGTTTTTAGGATTATTGTTAATTTTAATATTATTAATCAATTTAAGGACGTTTATAAATGTCCTAAAAAAATAAAATTATTCAGAATTAGATTTAAGGACCTTTCTTGAGAATTAGAATTAGAGAATTTAAAAATAAAAAATTTAAAGACATTTAGAATGGTCCTAATATAATGAAAATAGAATTAAGAATGTTTATATTTTTATTTTAGAAAAATATGTTGTATTTGCAATTTTTTAGGACGCTTGAAAAAAATTATTATAATTGAATTGTTTTAGAGATGTTTATAAAGGTCTTAGAAAATAATAATTTAAGTCAAATAAATAAAATTATTTAGGGACATTTATTTTGATCCATAAATATAATGAATAAAATTAAAATTGAATTTGTTTATGTTCTGAAATTTTTGGACAAATTATTTTTCTTCACTCCAAAGATAAAGCGATGTCGTTCTAAGAAGATAGCAAGCTTCAATCACCCTAAAATCATTCAATCGCAGACACTTGAGAAGATACCAAACTTCAATCAGCCTAAAATCATTCAATCACAGCGACATCGCAGTCATCTCTTCCTTGGGTTTCCTTTCAATTTTTTTCTCTACTCTGCTCCATTCTCCTTCCACTGCAAGTGCCTGCTGGCAGTTTATGTTGTGTTGTTCTTCGGCGTCAACACTGTCCTCTCACGCTGCTAATCCACCTCTTTTTTTTTTCAGAAAAATCTGCCTCCAGCAACTCCAAAAAAGCCGTAAAGTGCAATAGCTGGAAGGACTACGAGTGTTTCGATAGAAGCACCCGACTGAATATCATAGACAAATAAACAAAGAGGAAAGGGCCAACGACAGACAGCCACATTCTGTTCCTGAAAGGTAAAAATATTCCCTTTTTATTTTCTTTCTCTTGTTTAGTTATTAGGTCATTAGGCACATGATATAAAATCAATAGCTAATTGTTAGTTTATTTGGAATATGGTATCCCTAAGCCAAGCTGCAGTCAGTCCAAGAATTCACCATCTGGAAGAACGGTTTGTTAGCTCCAAATTAATTATATAATTTAATTGAGAACATCCTCAACACTGAAATATCTTGAGTAATGAGCTCCATTTGGATTGCTGATTTTTCTGATTTGATTATAGATAGAGATTTTTGTAATGGCCTTCCTTTGTCTGATGAGTTTAATAGAGAAATGGATGCTCTGATAGTATAAATTTAGATTGGAGTACAGCTTGTTTAATTAGGAATGTTATCATTTTAATTAATCAGTAGTCTTCTAGCTATATAAGAAAGTGAACTTCTATACTGGCACACACAGATTTTTGAGAAAACAATTTCTTGGATGCATCGTGTATATATCTTGGTAAGATAGAGTCCTGGTTAAGATGGCACAGAAAGGACTAGGTGAACTATTTGGTGATTTCATCATCTCTCAGACAAATTGTTTATAACTCCATTTATGCTCAGCTGGTAATGTCTAATTATTTAAACTATTTCAACATGAGAAAAAAGAAATTATTTTAAGTGAAATGGTGCAAATTACGCCTTTTTCTATTTGAAAGGAGCCATGAATTGTTCGAAAGTCTTTTTCTTTATTTCTGGAAACAAAGTTTGCATTTAGATGTGCATTCTCAATTTTTAAATTTTCTAATTTAGTGTAAACTGTTATGTACTTTGTCCTAGATTAATACTTGGCCAAGTTGAGATATATGTGGCCACAATGGCCAAGGATGGTTTTTGTTCCTATTAATATTAACTTTTAAGGTGATCTTTAAAATTTCTGTTTTCCCTTCCTTCACTTGAGTGGCAATCATGTGTACCTTTATAGGCACCTTAAAAATGCATAATGGGAAGATAGACGAGTAACTCGATATGCATTAATAGATTATAGCTGTTAGATTCATGTCTGAGAACGAATAGCTATATCTGAGGTTGGATTCATTCATAACATTATAAGGTTCAGGTAACGATGGTCATCACTCTTGTCAGCTACCTCTTGATGATCTTGTTTTGCAATCCTGCATTACTTGGACTGAGAAGTTTTTATAAAGATACCTCGCTGTTGTGATCAGGAGGGGTTGGAGCTCAATAATTCTTTTTGAACAAAAAAAATATGGTTGCCTCATATAGAAGAGAAAAAAGTGAGTTATTTCTCTCATTGTAAATGTCAGAAGAAAAACTTCAGAGAAAATCATTTTTGGTTTCTTTTCCTGTTTTGTTTATTAATTTATCTTGAGCTGATGGCTTTTTTTGCTTGTTATTTTTGGTCTAAAAGATTGATGTCAAGCAGGGAAACACCTGTTGGTCATGGAGAAATATTATACTTCAGTGTCTATTATGGAACAGAAGCTGATTTTGGTGATGGAGAGACTTCTGAGACATATAGATGGCTATATTCTCTCTCTCTCTCTATGTGACACCTAAATATGCTTCTGAGACATGTCTGCTTCATTCCCTGAGTTGAAAGTAGAATTTTGTTGAGGTGGTTGATATCATATCACTTGTTCTCTCTTTTAGGACAAGTTTGGTAGGTTGCATGACAGAAGCAAAGAAATCCTCAAGATAATAAAGCAGCTCAACCTCCTTTTCCCAAATAAAGTAACCATACAAATTCCTCAAGTAAACATGTTGTCTGTCATGTTCGGTTATGTATGCCCTTTTCTGAGAGCAAGTACTTAATTATTTCTATTGTGGCAAGATGAAGCAATGTTGTCTGATTGGAAACAGCAGTTGGACCGTGATATCGAAATGTTGAAGTCACAATCAAACATTTGTCAGTTTCCAGGTCTGGGCCAACTTCAGTTGTTTTAATCAGTCTCAAGTTGCTTACTCAGCTTTTACTTTCTTTATTTGCAGTCTTAGATTTGGCCTCAACACACTACAATGAATTCAATCTAAAACCAAGAGTTTATAGAAATCTCTCAAGGTAGATATGCCTTTTTGTATTTTGTTCATGATTTTCTATGTTTTCCTTTCATCCCAACACTAAGTTGTGCAGGTTGTGGTTACTGAGAATGAACTTGAGAAGAGACTCTGTGCTTATGTTTTTTTGCCAAGTGATATTGGGGTTACTTTTGAAGACATTGTAGCATTAGAAAATGCCAAGGATACACTGAAAGAATTAGTGATGCTACCTTTTCAAAGGCCAGAATCTCTCTGAAGGACACTTGACAAAGGTTTATTGGAGTAGATTTACAATTACCATCCTAACTACATTAATTTTCCTTTTTCCATTGGCAACATTGTTTGCTCTGCTTAATCACTTCCTTTTTGCAGCCTCGTAAGGGGATATCGCTGACCACCTGGTAATTTAATGTCTTCAGGGGGTTGTTTAGTGGCCGTTAAACATCTAGATTTTCTTGTTCACATCCATTTTTGTCTATTTTTCCTTCAATATGGTGTGGTGGTTTGGTGAAGGGGAGAAGTATGTGAAAGCAGTATTCACACTTGCCTATAAAATTCCCCTACTGTCGTTTTTGTAATTTTTTGATTAAACTACTTCTTGATGGAAGAACAATTAAATTTTTTACATGTAAATATATATATATATATATATGATGGTTTTGAGAGTACTATACTTTCTCTTCAGATGTTTTACATATATAACATTTTGTTATTTAATTAAATATAATTCTATATATTGCTGAAGATTCTTCTAATGTGATTTGGGATTGAATTTTTTTGCAATGACCAGGTTAATTTTGTAAAATTAATTTGAAAATGTCTTAAATAATCACAATACAAGACACTTTAAAACATATCCTTAATTCTATTATTAATATTAGATTAAAAAGACATACAAGGACGTTTAATATGGTCATGAATTTATATATTTAAGGACTTTTGTAAATGTCTCAATATATATATATATATATACAAATGTCGTTAAATGTGACAATAAAAGGTCTTTAAATGTGATAATACGTGACATTTATAAATGTCTCAAAATTTAATATAAGCCTTCAATAAACGTCCTTAAAAGTCTAATAAAAGACATTTTAAAACATCCTTAAAACTTAATTAGGACATAAATAAAGGTCCCTAAATGTGATAATATAGGACATTTATAAATGTCTCAAAATTAAATGACTTCAATTATTTAGGACGTAAATAAAGGTAACTAATAATATTATACAAATTCTGACGTTTATAAAGGTCACAGAAGAGTTCTAAACTAAACGTCCTTAAAGGGGGTCTTTTGTGACTTCATTATATAGGACCTTTAGCATAAAGGTCCCTAATTCTATAAACGTCCTTATTGATACTAATTAAGGATGTTTAAAAGTGTCCCTAAAGGCCATTTTTGTTGTAGTGGTTGTACATTTAATGTTCTTGACCTTTCTCCTTTTGATGTAGATGATGCCGATTCAAGGACAAATCCTTTGGAAGAGTTGAGAATGATAGAGATCAATCTCCAAGTTCACCTACTGTCCATAAAGAATCAAGATCTGAAATCCCAGGATTTTAAAAATTTCCTCACAAAATCGAGTTTGAGAACAATACATACCTTTTTTATTTATGCGGAATGATGCTTGAGATCTTGTCCTGCTGAATTAATTAGATGTTTTGATCTACTAAGCTGTAGGTCTTCTAATTTATTCCCTATCTATCTAGGTGAACAGAATGGAAAATAGAAGACTGGAGGAAGAAACTAGAGTGGAATAGACTTCTGTGATTTTTTTAGTAGAGAAAAATCATTTGTTTCTTTTTGGACTTAGGAATAATTGTCCGGTTATTAGTTATTATAGGATATATAAATAATCCTATTATAATAACTAAAATGGAATAAGGCTTATCCCAACAGCCCATCTATCATTTTATTTAATTCAAAGTCCAACAATTATTCATTGGACCATGGATCCAACAGAATTAGCCCCTTTAATTAAAATCTAATATTTATATTTATATTCTTAGCCCATCAATAGTTAATCTCATAGACTTAAGTCCAGATTAATTATAAGACTAAGAAAAATAAATAGCCACTCTATTATTTTATTCAACCCAAATAATAATTAATCTTATGGACATAAGTCCATATTAATTATAACACTAAATAAAATAACTAATTAATTTTATTCAAGTTCAAATAATTAATTCCAAAGATTATTTAAAATAAATAAATAATTATTAATGGTATCTAGAATAAAAATTAATTACTTCTCCAATCTCCTATTTAAGAATGATATAAAATCATTTATACACTATAGGACTAGATTAGGGATCTCAAAACACAATGTTCATATCTTTATAAAAATCACCAAAATCTTACAACATAACAGTAATATACTTAGTCATTGTAAACATTTTTTATTATCACCATAAGAAGATAAGAAGATGTACTCCATTACACATTGTTGTAGAAACAGAAGGTTCGTTAAGATAAATCTCAACCCTTAGGCTTTTACTTACAGGTGTATTAAAATATTTGTCCTTCTATGTTGCAGCCATTATTGAGCCTAGGTCTTGTATACTATCACCTTACTCAATAGCATCTACCATCCTTAGGTATCTAGTTCTTTTACCATTGAATCACAGTGAATACTCACTAAAAGAATATTCAATACAATAACAATTGTACTATCGAGACCTCGGGTTTAGTGATTCAACTAAAAAGAACACACAAGGGGCAATTAACCAATTCCATAAACTGGCCAAGAACTAATTCTTTATGATTTAAACTTCCGGTGATCCGTACCTTACTATGCTAAACATCTCAACACACAGATCATCTATTTAAATCAAGTTTTACCTTATTGCATGTTTTACTAATATGTTCAATTATAAATATTTAAATCTTGTAATGGCATCGATTAGCCTCAAAAGATAGTTTCTGCAAGCGGTCAGCAGGTAAGGACAAATTGAAAGTGACTGGTCCTAGCACCGGCTCCTAGACCGGTGTCGGTTCCCTTGTTTTATAGGGTGGGTTGGTCTCAATTTACTATTTCATTTTGGTTTTCTTTGTTTTTAGTAAGTACTTTATTGCAAATAAAAGTCCAAATCCGACTTTGTAATGTTTAGCATAAGTCTTGGATTATAAATACTTCTTTACAATGTAATTTTATTCATTCAATTATCAATCAATCCTATTATACTTTTTTCTTACCAAACTAAAACCTAAAAGATCAAATTGATCTTTTTGTGAGAGTTTGACATATAACTTCGTAGGGCTCTTGAGAGATTTCTTAACAGACTTACTACTACTTTGGTTTAGGGTGTACGAAAGTTCTTTAAACTTAGAGATTGGTTAAGGTTATTCCATAATCTTTGTCAATCTATTTTAAACTTGAATTATTGACTAATTCTTGGGAATTCGATTCTACATTGAGACGTTCTTTAGAGTTGGGCCTAGAATTGAGAAACTTGAACGTTGAGGATCGCATCAACTAAGTTCATCCAACATGTCATCTAACCTAGGGATTAGAAAAGGATACTTCACCATGATTTTGTTGATGGTTCAATAATCAACGAACATTTTCCAAGTTCCATCCTTCTTGGGCACTAGTAGAAAACTGGACGGCACAAAGACTCATACTCTCATTCACATAGCCCTTGGCTAAGAGTTCTTCAATCTGTCTATGGAGTTCCTTTGTTTCCTCCATATTGGTTTTATGGGCTGCTTTGTTTGGCAATGGATCTCTCAGAACGAGGTCGATTTGATGTTTAATGCCTCTAGTCGGTGGTAACTCTTATGGTAATCCCTCCAGGAATAGATCCTCATGCACCTGCAGAAGAGAACAAACATCACTAAGCAAATTGGTGTTAGTATCAAGAAAAGAAGGATCAAAAGAATTAGAATTTAAAGAGTGTTTATATATAAGTAAGACCATTAGCCGTAAGCTCAAACATGCACTCTTCACCTCTCTTTCTTTAGCAAAGAAGTTCATTTTCTTTTCACTCTTAGTCTCTTTCTTTCTCTTTTGTCCTCTCTTTTTCTTTCTTCTCTTTCTGTCCATTTCTCTCTTTCACTTCTTTCTCTTTCTTTGTTTTTTCACTTTCTTTTGATTTTCCCTACTCTCTTTTCTTTCCAAATTTTCATAATACAATCTCATGTTTTCAACCATTGCCTTTTAGTCCATCAATGCTTCATATGGCCTTAAGGAATTAAATTTGATCTTTCTTCCATCCACCTCAAGTGTGTACTTGTTCTCATGTACCCATCAAACAACAGCCTTCTATCATGTTTCCATGACCTCCCATGAAGTAGGTGTGTAGCTTGCATAGGTACTGCATCACAAAGTACCTCATACTTTCCAACCTTGACCTATCCACTATCATTCAGCCATTATAGCTTGTATGGTTTAGGATGATCAATACAAGGTAGCTTCAGTCTCTCAACCATATAACGACTAGCCACATTAACATAACTCTCGCTATCAACAATCAAGCTACATATATTTCCATTGATTCTACACCTAGCATGAAATAGGTTTTCGCTATGTTCATTTTCATCTCCTTCATGCTTAGTTTGAGTACTAAGCACTCTTCTCACCACAATGTTCAAATGATCTTCCTGCGCAACTCTTGGCTTTCCATCTACACTATCAACTTCATTTTCATTTTGTGCCTCATAACCTTCTTCTTCCCCTTCACTCTCTAATGTTGTAGATATTTCTCTTGTTAGGACATTGATTGTCATAATGTCCATAACCATGGCATTTGAGGCATTTGACATCCCTAGCTTTGAAAGGTTGTAGTTGACCCATTCCTTTGTCACCTTGAGGAGTCTTGTTGTCTTGAAACTTTCACTTGTCAACCTCCTGCTTGGCTGGAAATTTCGTTCTTCCTTGGTCGTTTCTTGGCCAACCAATAGAAGTTTTTGTTGCTGAAGTCATGTAGCTAGATGAGGTGTATGATTTCCCAAAATAACTCCTACTCTTCAATTGCTTCTCGATTTTCATTGACATATTAGCCAATTCTTGTAGAGAAAGGTAATGATGAAGTTCAAATTTACACCCTATGTCTCTATTCAAACCACAAAGAAATCTTGGTATTGCAGCATCTTCATCTTCCATAAGGTTTACTCTCATCACGGCCACCTTCATTTCCTTGTAATAATCATCAACACTTTTGGTGCCTTGGGATAAAGTTTGAAGTCTTTGGTAGAGTTTTCTATGGTAGTAGGTTGGCACAAATCTCTTTCTCATGACATTTTTTTTGCTCATTCCAAGTAGCAATAAGTCTTTCTTGTGCTATTTTCTTGGTTATCATCAATTGGTCCCAAAATGTAAAAGCATAGTTTGTGAATTCCACAATAGCAACCTTTATATTCTTGGCCTCCATGTATTCATAACTATCAAACACATGCTCCACCTTGCTCTCCCAAGCTAGACAAGCTTTTGGTTTATGTGCTCCTTTGAATGGTAGTATGGTCAACTTGATTGATCCCAAGCTCAGATCCCTTTCGCTATGCTCTCTTGGTTCTTCTTCTCATTCTCAATCTTCTTCATTAGCAACTTCATCCAATTGTTCTTGGATCATTCTTTCTCTTTGTGGTGCTCTTTGAAACTGTCCTCCCCTTCCTTTACCCTTCGTGGCAGCTAATTCCTCGCT
>JAWZTD010030718.1:6963-21689 GCA_035221335.1 Echites panduratus
TGATGTGAAGTTGATATATACTCCTCCCATTACTATTTATAAGCTTCTGTCAATCATTTTATTGAAATTCAGATAATGTATTTTTTTTTTATAAAATGTCCGATTTATGCTTTTAATAAAATCAATAAAAGTTATTAGGAAAAAGAGAGATAGTGAGGAGTAATACGGTAAAAGATTATTAAAATATTTAATAAATAAAAAAAACTTATATTTAATACCAAAAGAAGTAAGTTATTTGGCGGCTACCGGTTGTTAGTTTTTTTTGTTTTTGCTTAAGTCCCCATTTTTTTTACGTTCTGCCAATTAAGTCATTTTTCATATGAAAAATTGGTTTTTCAGGTCAAGTCAACAAATTTTTTTTTTTTTGTCAACCCACGTAGGTGAGTAGAAAATGTCATTTTTGTCCCCAAGCTTGTTATCCCAATTGTCTGACTTGGATTTTGTACTTGGGTCTCAAGACAATGAATTTCAACTCTAAGGAGTGGAACTGACGACCAAATTTAGAGATTATATTCTTTTCTTAAACATTTGCATATTTCACCAAAATTTGATGATTTAATTTGTACATTTATATTATACTTGTTTGCATTATATGCAAAAATTTAGATTATTTTATGATTTTTTTAATAACCATTAAGACCTAATTATTTTATTTGAAAAAATTAATTTTTTTTCCTTCTCTTGTATGAAAAAAAATATATAATGATTTGTTTCAAAATTACATGTAAAAATCAATTTTTAATATAATTTTTCAAACAATCCATTATATATCGTGTTACTGATTTTTAACCATATAAGTTAGTTTTGTAATTATTAATTCTTTTTTTTTCTTAATCTTACATTTCATTTAATATTTTTAAATTTATTATGGAAATACAATTACAATTATCAATAAAAGGATAAAAGATATTTTGTGTAACATAATGTATTTAAAAATTCTTAATTTACATAAAGTGATACTTAATGACTTTCTACCTTTGTTTCAAAATAATTATCATCTGCACATTTCAATACAAAAACTATAACTCAACTTCCTACTTTATCATCACTAATAAACTTTTTTCTTTTTGATTTCTTTTAAAGTCAATTGATTAACTCACTATTTCCAATAATATTACTAAAAAAAAGAAAGGTCAAACCCCAATTCTAAGGCTTGCTACCGCCTTATATCTCAAGTCTAACCAAGGAAGAAATTCCGAGATAACGACACTAGCGAAAACTGTAGTTATAATCTACAAAAGAGTGAATCAATGGCCCGAAGTTCGTCTGAGGTTGCCTACGTTTGAGCTTGCCATGGGCAGGCAACCTCAGACATCGAGTACTCTCTTCTCAAGGAATATGCTGGAGGAACATGAAGCAGCTCAGGTGGGGCTTCAAAAAGTGGCTAAACAAATGAAAACGTGGACATCCCCTTTTTCTTCGCTCTTGCTGAACCGGTATAGAAATGGGTGATTTTTTTACATTGTTTACCTTAGTTACCAATTGGTTTCGGGGAAGACCTATGTGGGGCGACCATAGTCTCTATTAATATGAAGACTCTCATTTGTAAATTTACACATTTGTGAATGAAAGTTCAATCCAATTTTTTTTGTCTCAAACTCTCTTATACTCTTTCTTTATTTTTAGAACACGTCATCAGCACAAGACTCTAGCCATTCCTAAAGGGCGCATATAGTTTCTATTTTGGTTCCAAGACGAAAAAGTTTCAATCTTGTTCCTTCTTGTTAAGATACCGTTTTTATCATTCCTTTTGCTTTCCTTTTTGTTTTCAATATGTTTCATACAAATTCTAGTGTTGCCAAGAACGAAGCAAATATAAAAATGTTGTTATTCCCTTCGCTAGACATATCGAGCAAGAAGAACTATTTCTCTTGGATTCTTGATGCCAAATTACATCTCCAAGCAAATGGCTTGGAAGAGACTATTGTTGAGATGAATAATTCCTCACATAGACAATAAGACAAAGGCCTTAATCATGTTGGGATGCCATCTCTATGAAAATTTGAGACTCGAGCACCTCACTAATGAAGATCTTGAAGAATTATGACAAACTTGAAGGATGGATTTGATCACTTGAGAACAGTGATCCTCTAATGGCTCTTTATGAATGGATTCATTTAAGAATGCTTCACTTGATATAGATGTTATTTCTTGATGACTACAATTATACTATTGATGATAGCTATCATGCACCGAACCAAGTTATAGCCTTTTTTTTTTTTTTTCCAACTCCACGATTGATGGTGGGGGTTTTGGCAAACCCCTACCCGTTTATTAAAAAAAAAAAAAAGAGAGATATAAAATGTGGTGGAAATAAATCCACTTTGTACAAAAAGGTATAAATTCAATGAACCATAATGTAGGGCACTTGTAATCTATCCAATGAACAACCCCAACTATTGCTGCAGCATTTAAGCTTCCACTCCTACCTGCCCCATCTACATTTAAAACAATCAAATTAGAGAAGCCTTTTTGCCACCGAATAACCTTTTAAATATTTTGCCTAGACTACTACTAGGGATGGCAAAATGACCTGACCCGATGGGTACCTGAACAGGCTTGACTAGTTTGGGGTGGGTAATACCCTCCCTACTCTTAAAACAAGCCAAGTATGAGTCTTATAGACGAGACCAACACACAGAGCAGGTCAAGTATGGGGCTAACCAGTGACTTGGCCTGACCTATTAAGAATAAACCTAACCCGACCTGGCCCGTTCTAGTTATATAATATATATAATATTATATGTTATATTATAATAATAATATTTTTTAAAACAAAAGTTAAAATATTATATAATATTATGTATGTAATAGTAAAAATAAAACCTTAAGTCATAATTTCTTTTCCATTTTCTCATAGACTATTCTCATTCTCTGCTGCCTCCACTCCAAGAACTTTCTTCTCTTTCTCTCTTTTCTTCATTTCTCCTTTTCTCTCTTTCTCTCCTTTAAGATTCATTCATGCTCCGTCACTTGCTCAAGCTGCCTTGACCTGTTATAGTAGCGGTCGTCGCCACCGCTTGCTGTAACCACCTCACCCCTTATAGTTGAATTTTGTCTTCTCCAAGTATGCATCTATCTCTTGAGTTGATTTGCATTTGTTAATTTGCTAAGTTTTTTTTTATTTGCTTGAGGGTTGAAAGTAAATGTTAAATTTGGAATGATACGTAGAATAAAGTTTTGTTCTTGAATTTATTTTTTGATTTTTTTTATTAGAACAGGTTCAACTATTTTTTTTAAAAATTTTTCTAGGGTTTTGTTCTTTTTGTTGAAATATTTTTTGAGGGTTTTGTTCTTTTTGTTGAACATGGTACGTTATATTGAATTATTTTATTTTCTATTCTTCAAATTAAATGTGCTTTTAATATTTTAAATATTTTGTTATTACAGGAAGATTGATTGGATGAAATTCATTTGATGAAGCCTTGAGGAAGAGAGATTAAATTCAAATATGTTGTTAATTAAATTTTTTCTATATTGATGAATTGAATATTTGTTGCTGCTTTTGGATTCATATTTTATTTAAGTATGGATTTCATGTTTTATAATTAGTCTTTGATTTTTTTTTTTTGTTTTTGTTGTATGAATTTAATGTATTCAATTGCTTGAAATGATTATAATTTTTGTTGTTAATTTGCATTTACGATTTTAAAAAAAGAAGGTTGGTTCACGGGTCAACCAAAGCAAGTCATATTAACTTTCTCATGTCAAAGTAAGACGGGTTAGGGCAGGGCAAGGCCGGTCTAATAGGTCACAGGACAGGGCACCCTCCAGAAACAACAGGGCAGATCTGGGTTTTCAAAAACCTGCCTTGACCTGTCCAATTGCCATCCCAAACTACTGCAAAAGAAGCCCCCAAAATGAACTAACTGAAGCATGATTGTTGTTATTTTAATTCTTACATAGTTAAGGGCTTTTTTGTGCAATTAAATGGCTGAACATTTGTATTAGGGTTTTGGCTAGCCAAAACACTATATATAGCCTCTTTCTTGTAAGAAAATACAACTCCTTGATAGTCAAGAACATTTCTCTACACATTTGTGTGCTTGAACAAGATTTAGTTCTTTTATGCGAAGATTCTTCCAAGACTCTCTAAGGTTCTTAGAGAATTACACTAGGGCAATCAATTACTAAGGGATCAGGAATTTGATTAGTCTTCCAAATCAAGAGGGTGGTTGATGAGAATCCTTTTCATAAGTCACTCTAACTAATCCAAAATAAACCATAGATGAAATCCTTTCTTCTTGGTGTGGTTTGTGTGTTTGATTTATTTCTTCACCAAAGCAAGAATCACATCAGCACTTTGCACCTCCTTCAGGCTAGGTAACATAGACAATTGTGTGTTCATTCTACTAGAAATACATTGTGGAATATCCCTAGTAAAGACTATTGGATCTTGCAAATAACCATGCTTTGCAACTAGAACTAGCAACTGGGCAAAAAAAATTAATAGCTTCCTCTTCCACGTCTCTCCCCTAGGTTAAGCAAGTTCCATCCTCTTTCCTAATTTTCTGAATGTGCAATTTTGAGCTTTGACTATGTCAATATTTTGAAAAATAGGTTGTACTACCTTCACCCTCCTTAATCCATTTAATCCTTGCCTTTTGAAGCCAAAATTCTTCCTCATTCTTCAAGTGGAAAATTAATTCAGCTCTTGTAGCAAGTAGTTTCTCCCTATTGAATTTTGAAACTGAATCTCCAAATATGGGTTCAGCTTTTTCAACGGCTACTTCAGCTCTTTTTACATTTCAAATTATATCACCAAAAACCTCTTTATTCCATGGTCTCAAAATTTGATTCGGCCGAAATATTTTCCCAACCAACTTCCTCAATCCATCACCCTCTATATGTTGCTGCCAAGAGTCCTCTACTACCTTCCTGAACCCCGAATGATTGAAAAATATATTCTGAAATCTAAACAATCGAGCTCCAACTGCAGTTGATGATTCAATAGTAACCAGAAGAGAATGGTGATCTGAAGACACTTTGGGCAAGTGTTCAAGATTAGTACTATGGAACTTGTCTAACCAAAAATCATTTACCATTTCTCTGTCCAATCTTCTCCATAGAGGAGGCATAGATGCTCAGTACGTAAATATGTTGATTGTCATTGGAAGATCAATGAATCCATATAAATCAATTGAGTCATTGAAATCTGCCATAGGAGGCCTGGCTGGAGTAGAACCCAAACTTTCAGATATTAAGTGCACCACATTGAAGTCTCCACCTATAATCCATGGACCATTCAAGGATTGGTTAAAGTGACGAATTTCCTCCTAAAGTTGTCTGCATGCAAGATAGTTGCAGGAGGCATAAACCGCTGAAAAGAAGTAATCTTCAATACTGAATTTTCCCAATTTGAAGCAGACCAAATGAGAAGAATTGACCTGAACCATCAATGAAATATTAGAAAACCTAAAAATCCAAAATTTTACCACTACAATTACTGAAATAATTAGGGTAATTTATTTGAAAGGCTACTTGTGCAATTCTTGAAGGGGATATCAGAGGTTCGAGAATTGCAATTTCTTTTTTGTTTATAACAAAAAATATGATTCTTTAATTTCTCAAAAGAGGCTATATTTCCAATGCCTCTAATGTTCCAAAATAAGATCTTCAAATGGAATGATTATAGGAAGGATTGCGTCTCAACAGAAATCAAGTGATCCTACTGGAGGGGGAATTGGCTTCTTCTTTCTACCAGCTATCCCAGCTGCAGAGGGCTTACAAGTATCTGGAACGGGCAACTAAATTTTGGGTTTAATTCCATCCAAATTAGAGACATTAATTGCAGCCATGTCTGATCGAATTAGATTTATCTCATATTGTTGTTTCTCCTTCACATTAATTGGTGAACTTGAGGTTACCAAATGAGATGCAGAAGTGTTATTTTCTGCAGAAGGTACAGCAACACTGTTGTTCCCATTAGAATTCAAATTAATATCATCAATTTTAGCACATGTCTCATGTGTTACCTGATCAATCTCTTTTGCATGAGCGGATGTAAACTCCAGTTCAAACAAGCTCGTCTGCAGCTATTGTATCACATAATGGGATTCTGATGGAAGAGAACCCGGGCACCAAAGATCATCAAACACAGATTCTGATTATGCGGTAATTCAGATGTTACTTGAGGATTCTCCTTAATCCTCCAAATTGATAGATCACGGACCTTCGGATTGATTTCCTTTGCCTTTGGCCCCTTCTTGGCATTGGGTTTATCTTTCAAAACTGGAACTCCGATTATGCATTTCTCCTCTGAGTGACCAATTTTTCTGCAATGGCAGCAATATGGTGGCATGTCTTTGAATTTTAGTAATTGTAAAAAATCGTAATCACCTTGATTGATTGGATCCTTCAATAAATCCAATTCAATGCATACTCTGGCAATACTCGGTTGTAAATAATTAGCTGTTGGGGAATCTATCTTGAGAGGCTTTCCAACAATGTTGTTCCAAATGGACCGGACCGAGAACCGGTTCCTTCTCCCTCTCAGTTTGGACCAAAAAATCATACGGGGAAAAAATTGCTCTCTATGGTGCAGTTCAGTTTGGACCGGCCGGAACAACTGATGAATCGTTGGTTTTGCTAAAAAAAAAAATTTGGGGATCAAATTGAAATAATTGAAAACTATAAACTCCTAATTGAAAATTTAACTAATCTTTTTCCCCATATTTCCCTAATTTTAAACTTAAATCACTCCATTTTCTTCTCTGATTCCCTAATTCCCAGGCAACCACTTACAGATATTCTTCGATCTTCATGGATCCGAGGAAGTTGTGCTTGATATTAAATTTTCTTCCATGAAAATATGTTCTTATACCATTTTAAACTATGTAAATATTAAAATATTAATTGAAGGAGAAGAAATTAGCAAAACCTAAGCAAGTAATAATATAAAAAACTAATCTACCCTTAATGAATAAATAACATAATAAATCACAATAATTTTAATATATTTTAACATATGAAATAAATATTTTTAAATTTTTAAATTAACCGGTTCAATTACGATTTGATTACGATTTAATTACAGTTGAACTAGTGAACCGTAAACCACTAACTTTTCCAGTTCGACTGAAAACATTGCTTTCCAATGACTGAGGCGAAGGAGAACAAAATTTCTTTCCTGAATAAATGAATCGGAATATCATTGAAAGAAATCCATATTGATACTATAGAAGGTTCCTCCTGAACATGGAAATTGGTCATCCATTTCAGAATTCGCATCGGTATTCTATTCAAAGACCAAATGCCTTTCATCCAAAGTCTACAAAAATCCTCTTCCAATGAGACAAGAATTAAGATGTGTCTCAAATCAAGCAATCCGATGGAATGATGTCCCTTAAGGCCAATCATTTGAAAAGATTTTCTGATGATGTCTATTGATGGCTTTCCACAGGAGAATTTTCTCACTAAAGTGTGCTTGAGCAGCTGAGATAATAAATCAATTTCTTCTTGAGAAAAGAAGAATGTCGATTCCCCCTCGTAAGTCTGTGCTTTTTTTATAATGAAGTTGTTCAAGGAAGATGTGGATTCTGATGAACAGAGGGAAGAAAAGATTTCTTCCCCTGCTGATAGTATATTCTGGAGAAGCAGGCTCTGCCAGTGACGACGCTCCGTTATACAGAAGATGGACTTCGGAAGAAGTCAAGAAAGAGAGGGAGTCTGAGAATGAGAGAGTTATAGTTTGTTATTTATGCTACTTTTGTTATTTCTCTTTATTTTATTTTATTTGATGTACCTAATTACATATATGAATTCTCTATTGTTTTGAAACAAGAAAAAGAATTTTGTCTTATGGACAGTTGTGAAACCTATATAATCTTGAGACATTTATATTTTTTATTTTGACTATGAATGTCTCAAATGTTCAAACTTTTTCAAGTAGTACACAACATTTTTATGGCTTCAGAAGGACACATATTTTGTTGCTTGGTGGCGAGAAATTAAGCATTAAAGATGCTCCATTCTCGACTAAGTCCTATTGAAATTTGCTAAGTTTTAAGGATATTTTTGGAAATGAATATCATATTGAACAATGGATGACAAAGGTATTGAATATCTTTGTGTTACAAGTTCCAAGTTGGGAACAAAGCAAATATTGGAAAAATGCTATGTTTATAATCCAGATTGTACTATACCCAAATATAAATGATTGGAGCACACAATTTGGTTAGATCAAAGGTTACCAATGAATTTTTGGCTTGGCAAGATAGTTTAGGTCATCTAGACTTAAGTATGATGCACCATATTCTTGAGAACACATTTTGGCAACTCACTAAAAAATAAGATGGTTTTTTCAGTCTAGTGAGTTCATGTGTTGCATGTTTGAAAGGCAAACTTATAATGAGGAACTCATCTTTTAAAGTTGATGTTGAATCAATCGTACTCTCGTAGGGAATACAAGGTGATATTTGGGGATTGATTGATCCACTTATTTTAAATGTTTTATGGTCCTTATTAATGCCTCTACAAGATGGTCCCATTTCTGCTTGCTCTCATCAAGGAATTTATCCTGTCATGGCTATTGGCACAAATAATAAATTTAAGAGCACATTTCTCAGACCATAATATCAAGAGTATACATCTTGATATTTGTCGAAGATCAAATTTGATGAGTATGGTCAATCAATTGGAATAAAGGTAGAACATCTTCTGCTTGATGTTCATACCTAGAACTGTCTTGCTAAATCGTTCATTAAAAGGATTCAATTGATTACACAACCTTTACTTTTAAGAAGTAAATTGCCTTGTTTGGCTTAGGGACATGCCATCTTCCTTGTAGTTTCGTTAGTAAGAATTTGACCAACAAGTTATAATTTTTTCCCATATGCAATTGGTTCGAGGAATTAACCAAATATTTCTCGTCTTTGCACATTTGGATATGTATTTTATTTACCAATCGCTCCACCACAACAGACTAAAAATTGTTCACAAAGGAGATTGGGCATACAAGTTGGTTGTGAGTCTCTATCAATTATTAAATATCTTGAGCGTATGACGGGAGACCAATTCATTGATGGATTAGATGATTATCATGAGGCAGTGTTCTTGATGGCTATCAAGCTCCTTAAATACAGTCTTGACCAATAACAAGGTCTAGAGAATCAAGAATGAGGAAAGATTTGATCATATTTGTTTAACGAAAAGAAGAACAATTTGACTTTAATGCAATCTTTGAGAAGAATTCAACTTATAGAAGACTGGAATAGATGCACCAAAGACAGGCATCAAAAATCAAGCATAGAAAGTGAAACTAAGATCAATCGGTTCACCAGACCGAAGCCAGTCAAGTGTGCAGGTGAAACATCAAATTTTGTCCCTTTTGGTTCTCTTTTCCAGAGAATTACTGGTCCAATCACGAGTTTGGTGACAGGTGCCGATCAACTAATCAATTCAAGTCAAATGCTATCTTTCAAGTCTTCTCATGAATTTATTTGGTTTTTCTTGGTTATTTAACTTATTTAATGTAGGTATTAAGGTCCTTTGACCTTTGTTAAGACTTATTTAGGGCTTCTTTTGTTTTAGACTTTAAATACTTATCTATTTGTATTTGAAACTTAGAATCTCTACAAACAACTATTTCCTTTGAGTGAATGAATTACAAGATCAAACATGATTTTTAAGTATGTTCTTAAAAACTCTTCTTAGGGTTCTTGAGTAACTTCACAAAGGGCATTCAATTAATTTTGGTTAAGGTATTGAAGAGTTTGCAAAATCAAGAGATTGGTTGATGTTGCTTGAGAACATAGGTCAATTTAATTAACCTTGAATATTATGATGAAATCCTTGAATCTTCATTGGTATGCTTGAAGAATTGCACTAAGAACTTGAATTCTAAGAGATCACATCATATTTTGGTATCAGAGTTTAGGTTCTTTATCATAAGGTTTGTCTATCTTTATTTGATTTATTGTTTAGTGTTAAGATCATATTTGTTTCTTTGAAATTATGTGTGCTTTTGAATGTTTTTGTGTTTTGTTCTTTTACTTCTGTCATAGTCTTCTTGTTGTGATCTATTGTTTGTGGGAATTAAGCCTAAGGCCAAAAGCAAGGGCTAGTTCTATTTATATGGCATTTCTTCGATCTTTACAAAAAGAAAAAAAAAAGAAAAGCATAGCATAGCATAGCATTAGAAAAAAAAAAAACCTTGGAAAAGTGAAAAAAAGAAGTGAAAAATCATAGAGAATTGTTGATTTGAATTTGAAATCTCTTGTGGAAATTGAACAAGTGTTAGGTTGTGATAGAATTGTTGATATATTGAAGCTATTTGCTTGTTGTTTTTGCCAATTTGACTTCAAGAGGCTTTGAAATATTAATTGTATATTAAAAATTTGGATCACAAATCTTTGACCTCAAGGAGTTTGATAAAATCTTTCATCTATTTCTTTGGATTCTAAGTGTTTGATCAATTGCTTTTGTGTTGATTGACCTATGTATTTGAAACTCTTATCACTTTGGTTTTTGTTTGCTAATCTTCATTAACTAATTGATTGATTTGTGTGGATTACTTGGTATTCTTGTTCAAAGTGGTTTGCGTTGCTCTAGTGAGTTAACTAAGAACTTGAAAGAGGAGTTAGAGTGGTAAAAGGAGAAAGAGGTGAGCTCATTAGAGTAAGTAAAAGCCATTGATTGAGTGATATTCATGAGTGAAGGTGAGGATATATACATTCCCTAGTTTTTGTGTGTTTCCATTATATGTAAATCATGAACAAGGATCTTCGTCATCACAAGCTTCTAACATGTCAGTAGACAATATTGGGATTGCATCACTTAGAATTTAAAGAATGACAAGAGAAATAACAAGTGAGACAACAAGAGAACTTTTAAACAACATGAAAGAGATGAGAAGAGACCTTAACACTAGATTGGATCAAGTGGAAGTAAGAATAGACTTTATACAGAGCACTCCTTCCTCTCCTATGAGAAATCCATTACCTCAAAGGTTAAGGGGAAATCATCAAAGAGTACAAATACGTAGAAGAATCATCCAAGAACATCAATATGAGGATGAAAGTGTAAATGATGAGGATTTTGATGATGACTATGAAGAAGAGAGGCCAAGGAGGCAAAGAAGAGGTGGTGTAGTTGACAAGAACTTAAGGAGCATCAAACTAACAGTGCCACCATTCTATGGAGAAGATGATCCAAATGAATATTTAGATGGGGAGAGAAGAGTAAAATCCATCTTTGAGTGCCGTAACTATTTTGAAGAGAAAAAGATTAAGCTAGCCATTATGGGATTTGTTGAGTATGCTACTTCATGGTGGGATCACTTAGTGATTGCCAAGAGAAGACAAGAGGCACCACACATAAAGACTTGGGAAGAAATGAAGAGGCCTTAAGAAAGATATTTGTACCAAAGCATTACCAAAGGGATCTCCATCATAAACTTCAAACTCTCACTCGAGGTTCAAATAGCATAGATGCTTATTACAAAGAGATGGAAATGGAAATGATATGAAGCAACCATGTGGGAGAGGAAGAGAAGGCAACCAAGGCAAGATTTCTTCATGGATTGAACAAAGAAATAGGGGATACTCTTGAGCTACAACATTACGATGACTTGGAGGAAATGGTCCAAAAGGCTATCATGATAGAAAGACACATCAAGAATAGAAGAGCATCTTATGGGAAGTCATTTGGCACCTCAAGCTATGGAAACTCATCTTTGAAGGATACAAGATCATGGCCTAAGAAGGATCAAGAAGTGACAAAGACACCAACAAAGGAGGAGGTGACCAAGCCTAAACAAGGTGAAACCAAGGGTCCTATAGGGGACAATAGTAAAGCTAAACTTCCTCCCTACAAATCTAAAGAGATAAAGTGCTTTAAATGTCAAGGTTTTAGTCATTATTCTATTGAATGTCCAAATAAGAGGAATATTCATATTGATTGAGGAATTGTGGAATCTTGTAGTGAAAAGGAGGAAGATGAAAATGTTGTTGATGATTGTAGTGGGGATGAAGGTGATGGTAGAGATCCTAATGAAGGAGTTCCTGGAGGCCAATTAAACATGGTGATTTGGAGAGTCCTTAGCAGTCAAACTAAGGAAGATGATATGTTGCAAAGGAAAAATTTATTTTATTCTAGATGCTTGATCAAGGGAAATCTTTGTACCCTAATTGTTGATAGTGGGAATTATGTCAATGTGGCAAGCAAACATATGGTGGATAGGTTGAAACATCCTCATATAGATCATCCAAAACCATATAAATTGCACTGGTTAAATCATAGTGATGAAGTCAGGTGGCTAAGCAAGTGAGGATTGTATTCCCCATGGGAAAGTATAATGATGAGGTGCTTTGAGATGTAGTTCTATGCAAGCTACACATTTAATACTTGGGAGACCTTGGAAATATGATATTGAAGTCACATTTGATGGGCACAAGAATAAATATACTCTTGAGTTTCGTGGAAGAAGATTCATTTGAATTCCTTGAAACCACATGAGGCATATATTGATTGATCAAAAGAGGCTACTTGAAAAGATATATGAGAGAGTACTATGAAGAAAATGAGAAAAAAAAATAGAGAATGAGGCAAAAACAAGAGAAAATGAGAGAGTAAAAGCGAGAACAAAAGACAGTGAGTGGAAAAAGCAAGAAGAGGAAAACAAGAGTGAAAAGAAAATGAGTTTTTAGGCAAAAGAGAGAGAAGTGAAGAGTACTTTCTTGAGTTTTAGACTGATGGTTTTACTTACATATAAACATTCTTTGAACTCTAATTCTCTTGATATTGACACATCTTGTTCTAGTGTTATTTCCCCTCTCTTGAAGGAATTTGATGACCCTTTTTTTCATTAAGAGCTACCAAGGAATTACCACCTATTTGAGGAATAAAACATCAAATTGATCTCATTCCCACAGTGCCAAATCTCGAAGAGGCTAAGGAACTACAAAGGTAAGTAGAGAAATAATGAGTTCTTGTGTAGTACCAATGCTGCTAGTTCATAAGAAAGATGGGACTTGGAGGATGTGCTTGGATTGTAGGACAATTAACAAAATCATCGTAAAGTATCACTTTCCTCTTCCCTGCCTAGATGATATGTTAGATGAATTAAGTGGTAGAGAATATTTTTCTAAGATTCATTTGAAAAGTGGTTATCATCAAATTCAAAGAAAGAGGGTGATGAATGGAAAATGGAACTTAAAACCAAACATGGATTGTATGAATGGCTTGTGATGCCATTTGGGCTAACTAATGCTCCTAGTACATTTATGCGGTTAATGAATCATGTGGTTAGAGAATGTATTGGTAAATTTTTTGTGGTATACTTTGATAATATCTTGGTTTATAGCAAGAATGTTGATGAGCATGTTGAGCATTTGATATTTGTTTTTGATGTGCTTAGGAGAATTGTATTCTAACATGAAAGGTGCTCTTTTGTTCAGAAAGGGTTACATTTCTTTAATATATTTTCTCTTCTAATGGCAAACATGAAGAGGAAAAGGTTAAAGAAATCAAGAAATGGCCAACACCTAAAAGTGTAAGTGAGATAAGAAGTTTTCATGGGTCGACTTCATTCTATTGAAGGTTTGTCCCTCACTTTAGCACTATAGCAGAAAATTTTCATTGAAGTACGCAAAGTAAGCGTTAAGTTTAGGTGGGAGAGTGAACACCAAAAAGCTTTTCAATTGCTTAAGTCTAAGCTTGCATGTGCTCCTATCTTGTCCCTTCATAGTTTTTCTGAAGTGTTTGAAATTGAAAGTAATGCATCTGGCGAGTGGTTCTTATGCAAAAGGGTAGACCTACTGCTTATTATAGTGAGAAGTTAAATGGTGCTATATTGAACTATTCCACTTATGATAAAGAATTGTTTACTTTGGTGAGGTCTTTGACGAATTGGCAAAACTATCTTTGGCCAAGGGAGTTTGTGATTCACACCGATCATGAATCACTCTAGCACTTAAAAGGACAAACCAATTTGAGCAAGAGGCATGTTAAATGGGTAGAGTTCATTGAGATGTTTCCAAATGTCATCAAATACAAACATTTTAAGGAAAATGCGGTGGTGGATGCACTCTTATGAAGGTATTCCTTGATCTCTACTCATGGGCCAAGATTGCTTAGTTTTGAGTTTATGAAAGACTTGTATAAAGAAAATGATGATTTTAAAGAAAATTTTGTTGCTTGTGAGAAAGGTGCTTCTGAAAAGTTCTATTTGCATGACGATTTCTTGTTTAGAGAGGATAAGTTGTGTGTGCCTTAGTGTTTTTTGAGGAAATTACTTGTTATTGAAAGTTATAGGAGAGCCTTAATGTACCATTTTGGCATTTCTAAGACTTTAGATGTTTTAAAAGAACATTTCTATTGGCCTTGAAAAAGGATGACATGAAAGTTTGCGAAAATCGCATTGTGTGTAAGAAGGCTAAATCTTCTCTTAAACCACTTGGTCTTTACATGCCTTTAACCATTCCTGATGCTCCTTGGGAGGATGTGACTATAGATTTTGTGCTTAGGTTGCCTAGAACTAGGAGAGGTAAGGATTTTTATTCTTGTAGTAGTTGATAGGTTTTCAAAGATGGCTCACTTTATTGCTTGTTCTAGGGTTGATGATGCTCACAATGTGGCTAACTTTTTCTTTAAAGAAGTTGTTCGCTTACATGGCATTCCTAGAACAATTGTGAGTGATACAAATTTCTAAGCTTCTTTTGGAAGGTCTTTTGGGGTAAATTGGGGAGTAGGTTGTTATGTTCAACCATATGTCATTGTCAAACGGA
>JAWZTD010030719.1:0-14891 GCA_035221335.1 Echites panduratus
GAATATTAGTTACTCTTTCGTCCCAACAAATATAAGAGTTGTTTATGAGTATTTCATTTGTCTCACAATATAAACCCGTTTTTTAATTATCAATGTTTCATTATGATTTTTTTTTCTATTCTTACTTTCCATTGATATTCTCATTCATTTATTGTAAAAAAAATGGAAGTGTAGTTATTAAGGAGAAAAAAAGTAATATTTTTGACGTAACATAACTACATTTAAGACTTATAATTCATATGAAATGACAGTCAATACCTTATATTGTGAAACAGAGATAGTATTTAAAGTTGTATGCATATTAAAAATTAAAAATATAATTAAGTTATTGAGTCAAAATAATAATAATACAAAATTTTTTGATCACACTCCTTAGTAAATTGAAATAATTGAAAACATTAATAAAATTTAATAGAAATATTTGTGTATTTATATAATTAAAAAAAACTAAGATTATAAAACAAAATTTAAAATGAAGTAGTTGATTTTCAATTTATATTAGGGTTTTTTGTTTATTTGGTCCTATATAATTAGGCCAAACTATATGGTCATACCTGTTTTTTTTTTTTTTCAACTATAACGCTCCCTTATGATTTTACGAGCTACTGTAACGGTCCAAACAATCCTTCTCCAGCCATTCCCACGGTGGAGCAAGTCACTTGCCCGACACTTGACTAACTAGTAATGGCAAATATGTCATTTTAAAAAGATTTTTCACCTATTTGGTCCCACATATTTATATAAAAGTATATAATGATCCCATATATTTTTTCTCAACCATTATAGTCCCTCATGAATTTACGAAGTGTTGTAATGATCCAAACAACCCTTCTCCGGTCATTCTCTAAGCCGGTTAGGTGCTAGGCATGTGACCAACGAATGAGGACAAGTATGTCATTTTAAAAAACATTAACAATCATCAATAACCTAACTCAATTCAAATTTCAGAATACTTTTTTTTTCTTCTTCTTCTTTTTCTAAAATCAAATTAACCGACAAAGACACATCAAAAGTTCAAGGTATGGTATGACGTGAGACAAAACTTCCTCTGTAAGGGATTGAGAATTGCTAATATGTTGCAGACTTATGCAATCTTATTATAATTTCATCAATCACCGCCTTTCCTCTCACATCCTCAAGCCCATTTCAACAAGTTTCCTCATATGCTGTTGTAGCACTTTCTCATGCCTATAAGTCATTGATTGATCTTCATGTCATGAACACCTTCTTATCTGTCCATTTATTTAGTTCGGTGAACCAGGAGTGAGTTCCCTTCTTCCTCCTCAATAGACCTCAGTCACTTCTTCCCTTTCTAAAATTATCAAATAGACTCAAACAACACTCCAAATTTTTAAATTCCCCTTGTCACTTGCCTTGGTAATCAACTCTTTGGGGAAAGAAGTCAGGTTTCTTGCAAACTGAATGGCAACGAGAGATTGAATAAATAATCAGAGTTTGCCTTTGAAAGATTAATTAGGATGTACATCTTAAATTGACAAAAAAAAGTAATCTAAATAAATTGCTCCCAAATGAAATTATCATCAATATATATAATGATATATGCTATATAAACGATTAAGCCATTAGATATCATTTTGTGGTTGTTGTTGTTCCTGGAATTTCTAAGTTCATTTCAACTTTTCACGAATTGATTAAATTAGAATTATATTATTTTCCTTCAACTCACCATTGCTAAAGAGAAATTGAAGAAATAAATTGGGTTTTCCTTTGAAGGATTATTCAAGATGAATTTGGATGAAAAACATAAATTGAGATTCCAGATCACTAATAAAAAGTTTGTAAAGGATGTTCTTTCTTTTCTTAGAATGACTCGAAAATTAATTCGTAAACAAGCTCTATTACCAATTTATCACTGCAATGATGGTAATTAAGATAATAGAAAAAGAAGAGACCTAAAAACCACAAAACCAACGATGTTAGGTTGAATTAGAGTTGGATTATTGATGATTATTAATTTTTTTTAAAATGACATACTTGCCCTCATTAGTTAGTCATATGTCTGGCACATGATCTGATTTGAGAATGGCTGGAGAAGGGTTGTTTGGACCATTACGAAAGTTCTTAAATTCATGAGGGACTATAATGGTTGAGAAAAAAACATTTGGGGATCATTATATACTTTTTGTTCAAACATGTGGGACCAAATAGGAGAAAAACCTTTCTAAAATGACGTATTTGTCCATATTAGTTAGTCAAGTGCCAAGCATATGACTTGCTCCGCCATGGGAATGGCCGGAGAAGGATTGTTTGGACCGTTACGGTATCTCATAAATTCATGAGGGATCGTTATATAACCTAAAAAAAATTGTAGGACTATTATATAGTTTGACCTAAACATGTAGGATCAGATAGGCTAGAAACCCTTTATATTATAAACCATTTTAGAGAGATGTGTTAAGTTATATATATATATATATATAATAGAGAGTAACACAAAAAAATGTACTACAAGATTCGAAACTTTTTAGGACCTTATTTATTGAGTTAATAAAAAAAATCTTTATCTTTATCTATAAATATATATATAATATATATTTATATAGTCATCTTAGCTCCTAAATTCCTAACTTAGTTATTAGTATTATATTTAGTTATTATTGTCTGTGACAAAAGTGAATTTTTTATTTATCTTCATCCATTTTAGTTTTCTTTTTTTTAAAGGGTTGAACAATAGACTTCTAAAATTGTCAGGGGATTTAAAACGTTTTTAATAAAATAAATAGGAACCCACTTAAGATGAAAAAAGATTGGGGATGAAATTAACAATTTGCCTTTCCTTAAAAAAAAAATAGAAAGAAAAAGAAAAGTAGAGTTCAACAATAGATTTCGAAAGGAAAATAGAAAAATTTAGTCCCCAAAATTTCAGGGTTTGGTGGATAAGGTCCATAAAATTTTTTCTGAATTTTATGTTCCCAAAAACTTTTTCAAATTGTAATTATGGTCTTTTCTCTCATTTCCAGCTTAATTTGGCAAGCTCCCAGGGTCCATAAATACCAAATCCTGAAATTTTGGGGACTAAACTCACTAAATTTTCCACTTGATTTCACCGAAAGGTGGCTAGATTTATGTCAAAAATAAGAAAAAGGACCATAATCACAATTTGAAAAAGCTTTTGGGAACAATAAATTTGAAGAAAAAAAAAATGAATATGATAGTCACCAAAATCTCAAAATTTGATGACTAAACTCACCAATTTTCTAATTTCAAAATTACCCTTACTTTTGATGGGTGGGAAAAATAATTGGCTTAGATGAAAAGAATATTTTTTCTATGAGTAAATTCCATATACAGTCCCTGTTGTTTTACACTATCTCAATGTATGTCCCTTTTTTTCCTTAGATTTTTAAGTCCTCTATCTTTTTTATCTTAACTAGTTAAATCCCTAACCTTTCGTTGTAACTTGTAAAATCCTTAATATTTTGTTGTTTGAAATATAGGTACTTTATATTTTTACGAGTATCCAACAAAGTCCCTCTTGACTTTAAAATACATATCCAGGCGAAATGAATCACTGGAAATTCCATTTGTCAAAAGATCCTGGGGGCAGAGTCATCATTTTGCTATTCATCCTCTGTTTTTTTTTTTTTTTAAATGATAAATTGGAAGCAAAGAATTAAAAGAAAATTTCTCTTTGCAGAAGCCCCAAATTAGCATATTGGCTCAAACCCTTTGTTGCTACTAGTACAAGTTCTGGTTTTGAGATTAAGGCATTTCAGATCATCTCTTGAGGTAATATTCTTTCTCTGCGCTTCTCTGGCCTAAACTCCCCACTCTTTTTTTCTACATTTGAATCTGGCTACATTTGAATCTGGCCTAAACTAGTTAAAGTTTCTTCAAAATTCTGTTTGCATTTTCTTTTTCAAAGTGGTCCATTCAACTTGATTAAGTTACCGTCTTCGACGAAGGAGGCAGTAGATGAAGACTTAGTAGCATTCTTTTTGAGGTAACAATGCATCATCTACAACATCAATCAGTGGGTCAGGTGAGTACCAAAATCGAAGAGCAAGAATGCAAGGCTCATGGGCAACTGAAAAAGATGCTCAATCTAGATCAAATGATCATTTTATTCGGACCAGGAGAGTACGTGAATACCAGGAAGCAATTTGCTATTGTGGGCAAGCAACTATGATTCAGACATCATGGACAAATTTGATTCCATGTAGAAGATTTGTTTCTTGTGGAATGCTTGTGGTAAGTCAGGTAAAATTAGTTGTTTCAATGTTCTAACAAGAAGTTTAGTGGCAGCTTAATGTGTAAATTGATTTTTTAATTAATTCCTCTAAAAGTAAATAAAAAGTGTAATTTTTTTATATGGGTTGATCCTCCAGAGTGTGACAGATCAAAGATCATTATCCCTGGTCTCTTGAGAAGGATTCGAAACATGGAAGAAGAAATGTCTATTCAAAAGAGAAAATTGAAGACTCTTTGGATTACTCTAATGTTTTCTTGGTTGGTGATAGTGATTGCATGGCTCCTGTAACTCTATTAAAGCCTTGATGATGTATTGCTGGGTTCAGCAAACTTTGTATAGTGCTGTTCTACTAGCTCTATCTTTTTTTTTGTATTAGGGGCATTATAGCCTAAACAGTAGTAGCAGCTCTATATTGTTTGTGTACGGAAGAATCAGTTTCCTGATTGTTGTTCTTTCCAAAGGTTTTGTATTGTTGGTAGATCAATGGAAAAATATTCCTAATCTTAATCTATGTCACAACAAAAAAATTGTCCAGGTTCTTGCATGTATGGAAGAATTAGGATCATGTAATGCTGGGTTCATTATTGCTCAAACATGCTAAATCATAACCACAAAAAGAAGAGAACAATTTAATGTGATAATTTGGTGTCCCTGATTGTCACGAAAGAATAGGATAATTTCATACCTGATTTCACTTGGCAATTCAATGTCATAATAAAAAAAGATTGACACAACCTAATCTTAATTCAATGTCACTAATTTACTACTCATAATTCAATGTCACAGAAAAACAATAAAAGATTGAAACAATTTTAGATTCATATTTCCATCCATTACATAACTATGAATAGCCAAAAGTTATCATTCCAAAATTCATCATTACAAGCATCCAGATAACTGAAACCCCTCCAAAAAAATGTCCCTGCCTTGCAGCTACAAATACCTCCATACACAAAAAATTCCTAACCATGAATAAAAATAGTTATACTAGTATCACATTACAGTTCCCCAAATAGGTAATTTCACTTGTTCAAATTGATACATCAGCAAAAACTAAAATAGACAAATTGCCCTAGTCAATCTTTTGAAAATTATAAGATGGCTTTGTACTTGGGTGTTAATTTGGACCCTTTTCTAGTCATGCTCATCTTAGGCTGGACAAGAATAAAAGGCATACATAGTTAGTAATAGATATATAAATTGTATACATTCATACTGGGATGGTCTGAGTGTTCATACCCGATTTGCTTTGAGTGTTCAAGTGGAGCTTCCTGGTTGGCATGTGCATGGGCTGCATCACTTTGACCAGATTGGGTTTGCTCCTGCACAGATGCTTTGGGGGCTGGTGGGTTTATGCAACTTCTTTTATTGTGCCCCAATTGGTAGCAATTGCTGCATTTGTTTGCATTTTCACCATAAGTAATTCTAGCACTTGTTGATTCACTTTCATTTGCAGAGGACTTCTTATTGAGTGGCCATGTTCTTGAATTATGTCAGAATGCTCCACATTTCCCACACTTATTGTTTGAAAAGCCCGCTTTAGTCATTATTTGAACACTATAGGTGGCAGACTTACAACTTTTCTCACAAAGTTCTAGCCTTCTCTTACACTTGGGCCTCCCAGGTAAATTGATTTTTTCATTTGCCAATAGAGGTGCATTTTCATAAATAGGCCAATTATTAGGCCCATTTGTTGGGCCAATAATTAGAGCATATGCCCTCTGGTAATTTTCTAAACTATAGCACATGTGAACATAGTTCTCAGGGTTCTTACCGCTCAACCCTAATGCAACCACCCCATGTATTTCAGGGTACTCCAAATATTTGCCATTTTCTGCAGCTACACTCTATCAACCTTGTATCTACAGCAAACTGTTCAGATTGTACTTCAAGCATTTTTAGATCTCTCCTTTATCTTCTTAAGCATTTTAACAATTTTTGGGCAGATCTTGTCATTTTTCCTAGAAACCCACAGTCTTCTTGATTGATTCCCAACATAAGGTATCCTCTTATCCTTTCTAACATTACTAGTATTAGTCTTCTCCTAGTTTGCAAGATGGGTCTATTAAAAACCTCATTGTGATTGTTTAACAAAATGTCACATTTGATAACTTCTCTGAAATGTGCCCTACTCCAATGAGTAGGACATGTATGCTTTTTAAGCCAATCATGTGCACCTTTTTTGTCTATCTAAGATGATACACCATTCCTCCTAGTTTTTTATATGTAAATCATCAATTAATGCTTCCACAAACCATGTCCAAGTGCTCTTATCCTCTCCTTTCACAACTACATATACCATAGGGAACATACCATCATTTGCATCTACACCAACTGCTGTCAACAAAACTCTAGGATGTGGACCTTTTAGAAAGGTCCCGTCCAATTCTATAACTTTCCAACACCCAGCTAAAAAACCTATTCTTAGTGCATGTAAACACACATAAATCCTCCTAAAACGCTCAAGTCCTGTGTCATCATCTACAACAGTGTCAATGAAGACAGTAGAACCTGGATTGCTCCTTTTCAACTCTTCAACATATTTCCATAATAATTTATATTGATCCCTGTATTTGCCCTCCACCAGCACTTTTGCATGAGCCACTACTTTGTACACCTTGCACAGAGAAATGTTAACATTCAACTCTTTGTGCACTTTTTCTTGGAATGCACCCACATTTAGTTGATTGTCACTTCTGAAATCTTCAATATTTTTATTGGCCAGGTACCTTGAAGTAACCAAGTGATGACTTAGAGCCCTTGAACAGTCATGATGTGCTTGTAAAGTTCGAATTTGAAAGGTGGGAGTACTTTCACAGAATGTGCATAGATAATCCACCTAGAGTTTAGTTCCTCTACATCTAGCCCTCACTCTATATTGTCATTCTTTAGGAAATAAACTTCCCTTCCATGCTTCATCAGAACTAGTATGTGACTTGTAGAAATCCTCATTTGAGGAATGATAGCTCATTGAGATATCTGAATTTGATTCATGTAGATCTCGCAATGCCAATTCATCCTCTACAAATGTATTTACATACAACCATTCCCATTCTAGGACCTCTACTCCAGCTCATATTGTTTTTTTCCTTGTTGATTGATCCCTCATTTGGTCCACCCTTTTCAGCTCCTATCTGTTTAGCTTTCTCCACAAATTTTTTCTGCAAGTTGGTGTTTGAAATTTAGGGTGGAATTATCACTTCTGGCAATCTATTACTACATTTACTTTTTTTTTTGTTAAGCTAAAGCTCTTCCTCTTTTTGAAACACCTTTTGACGTCTTTCGCCATCTCTTTATCAAAATCTTCAAGTGCCAAACCTGAAATATCATCAAAATCCTCTTCCTCACTCTCACGTATCTCATGGTCAGAGTCTTCAAATCTCTCACCATTTGAACTTCAGTCATCTTCATCTCCATTACCCTGGTCATCACTTTCAGGATCAACTCCATCTCGATCTTCCAAAACTTTCTTAACTTTGCCTTCATCAATTGCATCCATTTTCTTTGGCTCTGATTTCTGGACATCAATGGTACTAACTTCCCCATCAAATACAGAGTTCTAAGTATGGTTTAATGACTTCGTTTCCTCTTCATTAATTCTCCAATGGTCTGGTTGTTCAAAGATCAAGTTCCCAGGCTTGGTAAACTAAACATTCTCCAATGCTTAAGATGAACCAATTTGAGTCTCAATCAAAGTATCCACTGAATCAATGCCTAATTTCTTAGTGAATGCTTCACTGCTATCTGTTCCACTACTACTTTGCTGCTTCTCAAACTCACCTGAACGTTCTCTCCAAGTAACTAGTTCCTCAAGAGTAAACTAATTCATGTTCACTGTATTTAATGAAATTTTAAGTTAGTACATATAAAAATGGTGTTAAATTACTCCCTCCATCCCAAAATATAAGTCGTTTTAGGGTGTTTTCTTTGTCCCACAATATAAGTCATTTTGCAATTATCAATGCATCATTATGATTTTTTTTCATTTTTACCCTCTATTGATATACTCATTCATTTATTACAAAGAAAGAAAAATATAATTAAGAAGGAGTGAGAAACGAGGTATTTTTGACATAACATAACTACATTTAATACTCCTTAATCTATGTGAAATGGCTGCAAATGCCTTATATTGTGGGACGGAGTGAGTACAAAATTGGACTTACAAAAGTGTTAACTTACAGAGTAGGGGTATCCTTCATGCCTGTCAAACTTGTTAGGTGCATTTCGGATGAATAAATTTGCATAATAGAGCACAAAACATCCACAATCTTCCGATTTAGTTTGCTGAGGGATCTACACAAAGTTATCAACCTAACTACTTCAAGACATAATTCTGATATAGCAAAATAAATACACTAATTAAGATTTACATGCCTTGGGAATTAATAAAAGAATCCTGTTGATGACTCCCCTATCTTTTTCCCTTCCTTTTGTTGCCATTATATCAGATACAAAACTGCACATAGTGTTAAAAAAACCATATTTAAACCACATCAAAGAGGATACTTTATGGCCCACCCCTAAAAGAATAAATAAGAAACCTTTAAATTATGGTTACTTTCAAATCTCATGTTCACAGCTCTGCTCAACTGAATGCAATGAGTCCAACAACAACATGCAAGCATTTTCCAAATCCTCTTCCATCTCGAAGTTATAGAGAATCAAAAGTCTCCAATGACCCCTTAACATATAAAACAAATGTGAGTCAAAACAAGTATGGGTAACTAAAATCAAATTCACAAATTATTAACATAGTTTAAGACATACCATAATACGATATGGACAAGAACATAGCTCTTTCATAACAAATGTATGTTCTTTAACCAATTCAAGACCCCATTTTTATCACCCGTCGTATATGCATTAAACCAAAGTAAATCAATGTACTCAAATCTAGAACGCATATCATCAGGAACTTCATTCCATATGACTCTGCAATAAAAAATCAACAAAATTAAATAGAGCTAATTTGCAGCTCACTATACAATCATTATAACTCAACAATAAAAAAATGTAAAAAAAAAGAATGGGGTTTCTCATCAAAGATGTTTTTTAGACTTCCTCAAATAAGTGTTCAAAGGCTTTAGAGTTTAACATGCCACTCTGAATGCTTGAATGATTGTCGTAACTCAAGCTCGTATTCATCCGCCTTAGAATCCTACTTCGTGGCACTGTCTTCCTACCTATTTTAATGTGATTTCCACACTATCAAGAATGTAAAAAATTTGAATCACAGCCCTGGTTAAATTTGAATCACAGCCCTAGTTCGAAGACATCTGTTGATTAGGGGCTTTAGCACACTTCGACTCTAAGCACCACTACCTCCATCGTCAATTTCATCCTAGGCAGTAACTTAATCAAGTCGAATAGACCACTTTGAAAAAGAAAATGAAAATAGAATTTTTAAGAAACCTTTCCAAGATAATACACATTAGAGACCCAGATTCAAAAGTAGAAAAAAAAAAAAAAAAGAGGGGAGTTTAGGGTATAGAAGCGCTGGGGAAGAATATTACCTCTCAAGAGATCATGAATGTGAAATGCCTTAATCCCACCACTTGAACTTGTACCGGTAGCAACGACGAATTTACGCCAATCAACTGAATTGGGGCTTTTGAAAAAAGAAATTTCCTTCTAATTCTTTGTTTCTTTTTTTAAAGAATAAAAATAAAAACAAAGGATGAATAGTAAATTGACTACTCTACCCCAGGATATTTTGACAAATGGAAGTTCCGGTGACTCATTTCGCCTGCAAATTAATTTTTTAGTCAATAGGGACTTTGTTTACTCTCGTAAAAATATAAAGGGCATATATCTTCAAACAAAAAAATATTAAGGATTTTAAATGTCACTATAAATTATTAGGGATTTAACTTGTTAAGAAAAAAAAATATAGGACTTAAAATTCTAAAAAAAAAAAGGGACTTAGATGGAGAAAGTAAAAAAAAATAAGAACTAAATTTTTTCTGAATTTTATGTTTCTAAACACTTTTTCAAATTATGATTATGTTCATTTTTCTCATTTTCAATGTAATTCGGCCAGCTCTCGGGTCCATAAGCATCAAATCTTGAAATTTTGGGGACTAAACTCATCAAATTTTCCACTTGATTTCATCGAAAGATGGTTAGATTTATATCGAAAATGAGAAAAATGACCATAATCACAATTTGAAAAAGTTTTTAGAAACATAAAATTCAAAAAAAAAAATTTTTTGAATACGATAGTCACCAAAACCTGAAAATTTGATAACTAAACTCACCAATTTTCCGATTTCAAAATTACCCTTACTTTTGATTGGTGGGAAAAATAATTGACTCAGTTGAAAAGAATATTTTTTCTATCAAAAGGACTTCTTGTGAAAGTCGAAAATTAGTGAAAAGTTTAGGGGAAAAAATAATATCCTACCTTATTGGAAAGGATATTTTCCAAACCAAAAGGACCTTTAATGAAAGTCAGAAATTGTTTGGACACCTAAAAGGTTTTAAAAAAAAGAAAGAAAGGGAACTATTTTGGAAAACGAAAAAAAAATTACCAAAAATATCGGTTGACAAAAAAACTTCTTTTCTAAAGGACATTCAAATTTAAATATTGTCTTCATTCATTTTTATTCGTCAGTTATTGTTTCTTTTCCTTTCAAATTTTCTATCATCCTTACCTTTCAAAAGAATATCCACCCGTTTGTTTCTTAATATGTCCTTTTGAAACTTCTTCTTCTTCTTAAAAAAAAAAACTCTCATCAACTAGTAAATAATAGTATAATACCCTTCAAAAATCTATTATATTGTATAAAAGCAGAAGCAAGCTCCAGAAGAATTCCATGTCAACTCCTAGGCTTGTGCCAAACTTGCTCTTTAAGTGATTTGGAATCACCTCATGGAATGACTTATTAGTTTTCACTAAAAGACACTATTTTTTTTAAGCCTTATCTCTATAAAAAAAGAAGTGGCAATATTTTTTGTGGATGACTTTTATTTTCTTTGAAAGACTTTTTTTTAGATTTATCCTATAAAACGGATAATCTTCTATATAACTAACTCTTATTCTTTCTCTATAAAATTGATCATAATCTCTTCTCTCTATGCTCCTAATAACTTCTTCCTTTACATCAATGGAACAAGCAATACTCTCAAGCAGAAGTTGTGTTCTATTCTCACACATTAATACTCCAAGTGTTCAGAGTATATTGTAGTTATGCCTTTTACATTGCCTCGATAATCTCTTTCAGGTACAATCAAATTATAGACCCTATATAAATCCTCATATCTGGAAATAAAATTTGTATCTTCATTTTGCTCCATGTTACTTTTGTTTATGCTGTGTATCCTTGGAGCAAAGTAACAAAAAAATAAACTTGCAGAATCATCTCCGAATAATGGTAACAAGCAAAATGAAAAGACAGCTATGGTTAATGGAAGTGATATAATACAACACTATGCATTTCCTATTGAACCAAGTCAAATGAAAATCAACTTAATTGTTATGATGAGTTTGTGAATTTAATGGTTTGATATTGCATCATACACATTACCAATAATAAATGTAACTCTTTTTCAAGAACAGGAATTTGAAATTTTTTGATTAATTTGATGTTTTATAGAAAGAAAATCATACGTTACCTTTGTCAGTGCAAGCTCTAATAGGATTTTAATTAACTTTATTTTGATGATAACAAATTATTATTAATGAAGCTTCAAGTTTATGTATTTTATACAATTTTGGATTACATCAAATTACAACTCTCATGAAAAAGATTATTTGCTCGTATAAGTATGAAGTATTCCTGGAATTAACCTCTCAAAGAGTTCGAAAACTTCAATTTTTTAAGATTTAGACTAGTAGTTTGGTCGGGTAATATTTCTATATCTTTGTATCAAATTTAATTTTTTATGATTCTTGCACTAGAAAGTGCTTTCATTTAAATCTTTCAAAATATTTACATTCATGAAAGCATGTTTCAAAATTTATTTATCTAACTATTTTTTATTGGCTTTTAATTACTATATTTTGAAATATCAAAAATACAAATGATTTTGATCAAATAGTTTTTTTGACATAGATAGCCCAGGTTTTAGAAAATCCAAACTTTCCGATTAATGTCCAAACTGCTATTGGAATATTTTTTTTTTCAAACAGTCAAAATTATGACCATTGTGGGTTTCTATCCCAAACGTTTTATAAGCTTCCAAAACCATTTGAAAGCTGATTCTTTCTTATCAAAAAACTTGGAAATACATTTGAGCTTATCTTTTATCCACATTACAAATATTTATAAAAAAATCTAGTGTTTTGCAAAAGAATCATCAAGGGACTTGATTAAGAGCTTCACTTGTATCTATCTCACTCCAAAATTGAAGTGTCTCTCATACCCATTACTTTTTCTTGTTTATTTTGAGTTGTTGTCTTTGTAACCCAAAATCCTTGGAGATAGTTATCCTACTTTGAATTGATTTGCACTAGGTTGGCTTTGTGACATAAAATCCTTGGAAGGGATTATTCTGGTTTGTAATTGTTTGAAAATTTTAGATTTGTTTCCCTTGGTTGTATTATAGATTGATTTTATTGGATTTGAGGAAAATCCTAAGGTAGAAAACCTTGGGTAGTGGATTAGACTCACAATGGTGAGTTGAACCACTATAAATTCTTGTGTCTCTTGAATTTACTTGACTTTTATCATTCTATAAAAATCTATTAAGTAACATATTTGCTTACCAAGTGTTTTATTAATCGCCAAAATCAAATAATTTTCAATTTTTCAAGAGATGGTTTAATCTTTAACTTTGAAAATTTTGATAAAAACCTAGTTCACCCCCTATAAGTTTCTCAGTCAGAATAAAATAAAGGTGCAAATCTTAACATTTTTAAGATAATATTTCATGATTATCTTATAATTCCTCGAAAAGGTAGTGTGAAGCTATGATTTGGAATTATCTCTATAATAATTCACTTTTCAATTCTTTAAATAAAAAAGTGAGGTGGTTTAATCGATTTTTAAAATTTGTATTTATACATATTAGTTGAAAATTTTTTGTCAGTTATTTAAGCCTCCCTTAGACGATTGAATTTCCTATAAAATTCTCCATTTTTCTATTATCTAAAGTTTTCATTTATGTCTATCATTATCTATCTATAAAATTGTTCGATAAATCTACTTTCCTTCTTGTAAATGGGTTAATAAATATGAATATGGAAAGTAAATCATAAATACATTAATATGTTTGAGGGACTCAAAAAAGTTTAATCTTTATTTCTCTATATAATAATAATAATAATAATAATAATAATTAATTAATTATTATTATTATTATAATAATAATTATTATTATTATTAGAGATTCTTCAATCTGTTCAAAAAAAAAGAAAAAAGAAAATATTCATAGATCAAATAAATAAGGCTAGATAAGACCCACATAAAAAATGTAAATAAAATAAGTCAAAAACTCTTCAATTTATCCATAAAGCCATTAAATTTGGATAAAATAAAATTATTCATAACTTTAATATAAAAAAAAAACCCTTATTCAAAAGCTCTGCAATTTCTCTAAAAACAATTTTTATGTTTCTAGCAAAACATAAATATTCTTAAATAAAATTAAAACTTAAGGATCAATCCATATTAAGTGAAGGTCATATATTTACATAAGAATTGAAATATATATAAATTTAACTTTAAAATACATTAGTATATTATTTCTCCATAAATCTATTAATAAGGATAAAATAAAATTATTCATAACTTTTTTATTAAAAAACCCTTATTAAAAAACTCATCAATTTCTCTAAAAACAAGTTTTGAATTTTTAATAAAATATAAATATTCATAAACAAAATTAAAATCAAATTATCCATAATAGGTGGAAAATTGTGAAAGAGGCAAGGAAGATGGCCATATATTTTTTAAACATAAGAATTTTACCATATTTAAATATTCAACTTTAAAATAAATTGGTGTATTAAATTTCTTCATAAAGCTATTAGAGTAGGATAAAATAATGTTATTCATAACTTTAAAATATATATATCAAAAAACCCTTCTAAGAACTTTTGCATTTCTAAGAAAATATAAATATTCATGAATAAAATTAAAACTTAAGTGCCAAACTAATGGAAAACTATTAAAGAGGCAAAGGTAAAGGCAATATATTTTTGAAACACAAGAATTTTATATATTTAAATATTTAATAATTTAATTTAAAAAATTTAAAAAATATTAATACACCGCGCGAAGCGCTTGTCTTTAACTAGTTCTTATAGAATTTGATTAACCAAGTTTTCAACTTGGAGTTGCCGAGGGGAGAGACAGAGAGAGAGAATTAGTGGAATATAATTAATTGTTATTTAAAGTAATTTATTAGAAAAGTTAAATAAAATTAAAATGAAAAAAATATTTTCTCTCGTCTCATGATATAAATTGTTAGTCACTTTATTATATTTTTTTCAATTATATTCTTTATTTAATATTTCTCCTGTATTTCTTGTAAAGAAGTATCATTTTATGTTATAAATAAGAAAAATTAAAAATATTTTAGACATGACATATATATATTTTAAAGTTTTTAATCCAAGTGACATAACTAATCATTAGTTATCCTCAAATTAGTTGTCACTTACATTTATATTTCAAGACAAAAAATGGACTTGATATATTCCTATTCTAACACTCATTAAACTAATTTACTT
>JAWZTD010030739.1:0-14889 GCA_035221335.1 Echites panduratus
ACATAATGTACATGGACCCTGGATTGGAATTGTGAAATTTTTATTTTTCCGCTGCTTTATGTTCATAATTCCCAACAGTCCATACCTGGTTGGGTTCAAATTGTTGCAACTCTTTTGCTTTGCTCCAATCTAAAATTCATCAATAAATGCTTCCTTCACATTTTTTGGTTCAAGTGTTGAAGTATAACATGCAAATCGAACAATATCTTTTTAATTCACCTTTGGTTTGTTTCTTGTCTTCACAGTGTCATTCAAATCTCCAATAATAGCTTTTGTAGGGTAGTAAGATTGAACAAGAGATGAAGCTACTTTTACCTGTTTAATTTGTCAAGTGACTTCCTTAAAATCTTTGGTTTGTTGTGTGCAGTCAGTCTGGCTCTCAGTTGTAACATTATGCATATTTGCAACATTAAGGGATGTCATACGTAACTTGGGATTGAACTTCTGACCCAGATGAAATTTTTGAAACTTTCGGAAGTTCTTCTTCATCTGATTCTTCATCATCCATTTCACTACAAAGATCCTCAAAATCTTCCACAACCATATTAATAGATTCCATAATAGTCTTTGTTTCATTATTATATAATCTAAAAGCATGACTGTTTTGTGAATGTCCGAGTTTTTGCATCAAATTTGCTTCACAAATTTTTGCATCAAATTTGCCCAATTATTTTCTATCATTCAGAATGTAAAATTTGTTCCCAAATACATGAAAGTAGTGTAAGTTAGGCTTGATACCTATCCACAGTTCGTAGGCTGTTTTACCAGTGTGTGGTCTGAGGTAGATTAGGCTTATAATATGTGTAGCAATATTTATTATGTCAGCCCATTAGTGTTGTGACATTGCTTTGAAATGCAACATAGCTGGTGTCATTTCCCGTATTGTCCAATTCTTTCTTTATTTTTTTTATTTTTTTTATTTATTTTCTGGTGTTGAAAACTCTTGATGAATAATACCACATCTAGTATAGAAAATTGTGAACATTTAGTTATCAAATTCTCGTCCATGATTACTACGAATGCTTGCTACCTTGCTGTTTTTCTCAACATCTTATTTCAAGCATAGCTTTTTGAATGCATTAAAAGCTTCACTTTTCTCCCTGAGAAAATCTATCCATGAATGTCATGAGTAATCATTAACACAAACCATAACATACTTTTTTCCTCCAAAATTTTCAACTTGTGTTGGACCAAATATATTCATATGAAGTAGTTCTAACACTCTTGATGTTGTAACCTCCTTGATTGTTTTGTGTGATGTTTTGATTTGTTTTCCTTTCTGACATGCTAAGCATAATTTTTTGTCAGTTTCGGTTGTCCTCTAACAACTTCTATTTTCTCCAATAGATATAGTATCTAGTAGTTTAAATGACCTAACTTTTTATGCCATAACTCTGTTTCATATGATCTACTGAAGAAACTGTTATATATCACTTCCATTTTATGAAAACTGTCAATAGTTCTAAGAGAACTCTAATTAAAACATGATTATCATTTTTGTCAACCACAAAGCATTTATTTTTAACAAACTTCACATCGTACTCTTGATCACATAATTGACCGATACTTATCAAATTAGCTTTCATTCTGCTAACATGAATATGTAAAGTTGGAATATACCTTCAAGAATAATAGTTCCACAACTAATTAATTTCTTTCTAACTCCATCTCCAAAAGTAACATGTCCGATGTTGTCTTTGTATAGGTTGACAGAAAAGCTTTATTACCTATCATGTGACAAGAACATCCACTGTCCATGTACCAAACGTTCTCAAAATTTGCAACAAATGAGAAATGAGCTACCATTGCTTTGTATTCTTTCTTTGGCTTGAAAACTCTTGATATTTTGCTCAACCATCTATCTTTGTATACTCTAGTTAGATATCCTGTTTCTCCCTATGAATAGCATGTTGGTGCTGAATACATTGGTTGTTTAGCTTTGTGTTGCCTTCTTCTAGTAGTGAATGACTTGTATGGTGTTACATCACCTGAAATGTTGTAACTTGAAAGAGATATATCATTAGAATCTTTTCCATAAAAATGTACCCTTCTGAAATATGCTTTCTTAGCAAGTAGTTGCTTGATATAATTTTGAGCATATTGTAGTCTTTGCTTGACAACTCTTTGTTCTTACATTAGTGATTGAATGGAATGTTGCAAATTCAATCTTTCTGCACAAATTTCATAGTAGTCTTGAAGTAATTGTATGCCTTTTTCTTTGCAAGTCTAGGTGTTGCTCCTAAATCTTTGCTTGTCGTTTGTTCAACCAAGGTAGACTTGTGGGGGTCTCTCTCTATGCCTACTTGGCTACTTTGCTTCAATCTCTGTTGTTGTGTCCTACAGATAGCTGCTCTGTTTAGCTTATTTCTAAGATCATACTCTCGTCCATTACCAAGAGTATCTTTGAGATTAGCAAGTGCAAAAAATCCCTTCTCGGATTTCATTCATTTTGCAATTGGTCTCCATAAAAAAGCAAATGGTCGATGTTCAAATCCCCAACAAGAGCACAACAGAAAGAAAGTTTGAGAGGGGATAGAGCTGCAGAGCACGCAGCAGCAAGTGGAGGTGGGTGGCGGGCTATATAGAAAGAAAGAGAAAAACAACAACCTTCCGCAATCCTCTTTTCTTTTCTCTTTCTTTTTTTTTTTAAGTCTTAATTTGCGGGGTCGGCCCTTCCAAAACCCACGGCCACAAAGAATCTGGTCTAGGTAAAAAGCCCGCTTCCAAATTAGGTCTAAGCCAACTCTCTTAAATTATGTTATTAGGAAGTGTTTGCCGCACAGGCCATACCCTTTTTGAAACTCATCTTAAATAAAATGATGCTCATTTTTTGAGGTTATTGGCTTGTATAATCAATACAAATATGAGCATCTTCGTGCTTTAGTAATAAGGGTTTTTTTTAATATACTAATTAATTTTATAAGATTCTGATTTTCTATATAATAATAATAATAATAATAATAATAATAATAATAATAATAATTCAAAGTCACGTCAATTTCTTTTAAAATTTTCTTAAAATTTAAATGAAAACTAAACTTTTCATATAAAAAAATAAATTTTCTAGATAATGGCCACATTCATAAACAAAATAAATATTTATTAAAAACTATGTATGCAGATATGTTGAAATCACTATGATTTTTGCAAAATAAGAAAGAAGGGGGGGGGGGAAAGCTAATTCAATGTTCAAACCAAGAATATTAAATTTTAAGACTCACATTCATAATAGTTTTTTTAATTTGTGTCTACAATATTTTAAATATAGATACACCTGTAAATAAATAAACAATCAAATCCATTAATAAATTCTAAGTGCGTTTAAAAAAAATAGGACGTAATTTAGAAATGAAAAATATTGTATAACTTGTAAGGTTCTAAGGCTAGCCCAACGAAAGCCTGTATAAGCCTAGGCTCACTACCACTAGATTAAATTCACCAAATTTTAATTATAAAATGACGTCTGATCAATCTAACCCAATCAATTTACCAAATATGAAGCACTAATAAGCTTCAGACATTCTGTGGGAAAGTAACCAAGAAGAATACTCACTTAAAAAAATTATAACACAAATAATTTACAGTATTTAAATATCAATTAGTCAAGTTATTATCTTGTCTCACTTGTAACCCCTTTTTTATCACTAATCTTCTAATATATATTCTCACAAGCTAGTTTATTTTTTGAATTTTTATAAAATATATATGTAAAAATAAAATTAAGATAAATTGGTAAATGTTCCATTAGAGTTATTACAGATTGTGTATAGAAGTGGCATTCAGATGGGCCGGGGTGATTCCTAACCCATGCAAGAAGGCTCAATGGGCCTACCGTTGGCTGGATCTATATGGGCCAGTTTTGGGCCATGCTAGACCGGATGTAGGCTCTTCTCTTTTTTACTTTTTATTTTAAACTTTTTTTACCTTTAATATTTTATTTTGAATTACTTAAAAACTTTTAAAATTATCCTTTTAAAGAGTTTAAATTTACTATTTTTCAAAAATGAAGTTGACTTTAAGTAAATTTTAAATAAAAGTAAAGTTAATTAAAAATATATTAGAATTAAAAGTTTAATACTTTAAAATTAAAAGTTTAAAAATGTATAAGTAACTTAAGTATAAGACTTCATAAATTTTCTTAAAGTTCAATTTTTTTCAAAACTTAGTAAAATTTTAAATCAAAGTAAAGTTAATAAAAAATCTATTAGAATTATATGTATTCAAATTGAAAAAAAGTCACCTTTGATATATTAATCTCTCCACAAAGAATTACTAAAGGTCAAATAACTATATCTATCATTTGATGGAGAAGGGAAAAGAACACATACAAACAAACATTGATCCAACACTTGCAAAAATAAAGAAAACCACTAAACTTAGAGAACCAAACATTCATATCTATTCGCTTACTCCTCAAACTTGTCCAGATTATAATATAGGCATCCAAATCCAAAATAAAATTGAATTCATGAATTACAAGATAAATTTAGCCTTTGAACAACAACAATGACAAAGGAGTGGTTCAGAAGAACTAATTATTGAAGAGAATGACCAGCAACTTTGAACAAATAGGGAGAAAAGCCATAAAAAAAAAATCCAATAATGTTAGCGAAATCCTTTTTTTTTACCTGTATCCGATGAGGCTTAAGCACACACCTCGTCCATATTGCTAGTAGTTGCAAATTTATCAAAGATAGAATCTGCAGCAAGATCGAATGTCAGTAACTCTTTTCAAAAGAGGAATCTCCCCTAAAATTAAACTGTCTTAACTCAAACAAATCACTGAAAAAAGCATCACAAAAGAGAATACTAATTAACCTTTAACTGATTCACTTAAAACAAATTTAACAATAGAAAACAAACAATGGTCTTGAACTCCGATCCATGACAAAGAGCAGTGACTAATACATTATGGTGTATTTACACACCGAAAGGTAGTTGAGTATATCATTTTATACTTGGATAAATTACACAAATGTAATCCTTGTTCTACAAGCTTTGCAATGATATGTAAAATCATATCAAACAACTTAACAAATCATAAGATAATTGACATTCAACATGGCTTGTTTATGACTTGTAAAGATTACTGCAGCACAAAAATCAAACATCGAAAGTCTTTTGTTCCACTGAGGAAATATCCTTTAAAAATAATAGGTCCTCTCTAAGAAAGAAAAAACTTCTATCAGATCCTTTAATACTACTTTTCTTATACACATTCCTTATTTGCTAACTTAAGCATCATAGTGAAATTAGGATCAACAATATTTCATTCTAACCCTTACTTTGTGTAGATTAGCCAGTTGACAAAGAACCTGATTCAGACTTCAATCTTTTAGCAACATCATATTGGTGCACCCACCGTAGTTTTTCAGCCTATTCTTATGATAAACCATGAACAACAAATCTCTTGTCCCTATCCTTGCTGCACAAGCCACCACAACAACTCCTCATGACCGGTGCCCTCCCACCGGTCCTAAAAAAATCAATTGATCATCCGCTACTTCCCTCTTCTTCCATCAACAAGTTTAAAGACAATCACAAATAGCTCACCTTGAACCAACCAAGCTGATCAGACAAATTTGTTTCCCAAGTTCTATCTATGGGCGAAAGTACTTTTAACCTACTGATGCTTTCTGATACTCACCCCCGAAAGCAGAAGCCTCTTACTAATATGGAGAAGATGCATCTAGCTATTGATCATATAAGCTTTTCAGCGCTTACTCAAAACGCATCATCTTGATGATCCTTCCATACCTGAAGCCATTTCTTCCTGTCACCAACAGTTGCCTCAAAGCCATGACTCTGATGAAGTTCAATCGATAAGCATTTTTTACAAGAAAAAGACACCTCTTTTATCTGCTCATCAAGTACATTCTCATGCTGCTGAAACTTCTATTTCAATTGTCCAAATTGCTCAACAAGCTGCTCTTCAACTTACCAGCACTCATACTCCTGTATTAACTAACAAGGTTAATCAATTGGAGCAGCAAGTTCAAAAGATTATGCCCGAACCTCTCAAGTATGATTCTGATTTGCTACAACATTCTGATGGTTGTCCCCTTACCGATGCACTCAAACATGGCAAAGTTCCTTTTTTTTTCCGTTTGCCCTAATTGGGAATGTTTGATGGTTCTACTGATCCTCGTCGACTTCTTAATTACTACAATTCTGTTATGACTTTCTATGATCCTGATGATGCTTTGTTTTGTCAAGTATTTTCTACTACTCTAGAAGGCAAAGCTTTAGACTGGTATTCTGGTTTACCACCCAATTCTATTGATTCTTTTGCTAAATTCTCTAAATTTTTTTAGAATCAATATGCTGGAAACACTGTTCAGCTTTGCCATCAGTCTCATCTTCTGAACTTTCTACAACACAAAGAGGAATCCTTGAATGATTATTGGAATCATTTCAATATTGAAGCTCAATCGGTGGTAAATTGCCTGGAACCAGTATATGTTGAAGCCTTTTGGAATGGACTCAAGCCCTATTGTAATCATGACAAAATTTATGCCAATCCTCCTTGTTCAAACACTGAACTTATGCTAAAAGTTTGTGAACTAATTAGTATTAAGTCTTCTTCTTCATCTAAGCTTAACACCGGACAAGAAGAACTCGAAGTTCTCGCCAAACAATTTGAAGATCATCGGTCATCTAAACACAACAAATTTACTCATTTTTCATCTCCCTTTGCAACTTCTCAGCACTCCCCCATCCAAATCCCGATTATCCTCCAAAACATTTTTCACCTGAACAATCTTCGCATAAAGCCAATCCTTCTGCTCCTTCTTCTCCACCACACTTTTCTAGCAATAAGCAATTTTTCAAAAAACCTTCTAATCAGCATAACTCATCATCAAAAGTGCATCTTTCCTCTAGTTCTTATCCTCCTAAATCAAACCACAATTTCACTCCTTTAAATGCACCTTGAACCTTGACTTTTCAGCAGGTCAGTGGTTCAAGCATTTTTAATCCTCCCAAGCTGATTCAGGCTCCTTTGGAAAAACGTGACCAGAGTAGATATTGTATGTATCACAAGGATCTTGGTCATACTATTGAAGAATGCTATCAATTGAAGTGAGAGATTGAAAATGCTATACAGTGTGGTCAATTGAAGCAATATATTATTCACGTCAAGGTACCAAACCAACAACAGGCACATCCTCAACAGACTTGTCCTCCTAAGGTCTTCGATGTTATAATTGGTGTTCATTTCGTCTTGGAAGTTCAACCACATAAAAAGCTCACAATAGAACCTTCCAGAGTTGTCAATGACGATATTCCTTTGGTCATTTCCTTGCTTGTTGCCTATTGTTTGGTTAAGCAAATCTTGGTTGATACTGGTAGTTCTGCTAACATTCTATAGTATGAGTCTTACACTAAGATGGGTTTGAAGGATGAAAACATCAAAACATCCAAAATTCCTTTGGTTGTATTTTCTGGTGAAATAGTTTATGCATTGGGAACATGTTAATTACCTGTTCAATGGGGGTTCGATTCTAAATTTGTAACACAAAGTCTAGAGTTCATTGTGGTCTATTCTCCATCGAGTTATAATATTATTTGGGGAAGATCTAGTTTTAATTTAATGCAAGCTCAACTCAGCACTTTTTCTAATAACCTCACAATTTCCACAAGAACTGGTATTATTCAAATCCATGGAGATATTCAGGCTGCTCATACTTGTTATCAAGTGGAAGTGTCCAAAGCCGTTCTTGATGGTAAACTAAAACAACCAATGGAATCACCAGTAGTCGATCCTCCTGAAGAACCTGAAAGGATAGCTCCACTTGGTGAATTGGAGGAATTTCAACTCTCAGCAAAATTTTCTAATCAAGAAATCACAATCAGCCATAGTTTACTTGTTTAGCTTAAGCTTGCTTTATTGGATTTGCTTGCAAGATATCAACCTATCTTTGCATGGACTACATAAGATATGGGATTTTCCTCTAGCATTTACTGAACATAGACTTGGGATCCCTGAAGCTTATCCATCAGTTGTTCAAAGACTCCAATTTTTTTTTTCTCCTTGAAAGCAAAAAGCAATTCAAACTGAAGTGAATGATTTGTAGCAAGCAAGCATCATTCGTAGAGTCCAATTTCCGAAATGGTTGGCAAACCCAGTGGTTGTACCAAAACCTGATGGTACTTGGCGAATGTGCATCGAATTCACTTCTCTTAACCGAGCCATGACAAAGAAACCCTTCCCGATGCCTCGAACGGATCATTTGGTTGATGCTATAGCAGGTTATTCCCTTTTTTTCCTTCTTGGATGCTCATAAAGGATACCATCAAATCTAGGTGGCCATTCAAGATGAAGACAAAACATCCTTCACCACTTCTCAAGGCTTATTTTGTTATACTAGGATGAATTTTGGTTTAAAGAATGCAGGTGCTGATTTTCAAGACATGGTCAACCGGATGTTTGCACAACAATTAGGCCGACATGTGAAAGAAAATGTTGATGATACCTTTATCAAATCATTGAAACATGATAAGTTTCTTGAAGATCTTGAAGAATCATTCCAGATAATGCTAAAACATTTCCTAAAGATGAATCCCAAAAAGTGTTGAAACGGGTAAATTTTTTGGTTATATGGTCTCTCACCGAGGAATTGAAGCCAATTCTGCTAAAATCCAAGCTTTGCTAGATATGAAATGACCATCAAATATCTGAGAAGTGCAACGACTTATTGGACGAATCACAATGCTTAACCAATTCTTGTCAAAGTCTGGTGAAAAATCACTTCCTTTTTATCAGGTAATTAAAAATTCTAAAAATTTTCAGTAGACTATTGCTTGTGAAAATAATTTTCAATAGATTAAATCTTCTTTCGGATCTCCACAGATTATAGTATCTCCTATCATAGGCGAAGTACTTCATGTATACATTTCAATCTCACAGTTTACAATAAGTTATGTTTCATGTGCCTTACGGGGTTCAAACATAAAGTCGATTTATTATGTGAGTCATGTTCTCCAAGGTTAGAGTCCCAATACTTATCATTGAAAAAACATGTTTTGGCATTAGTTATCACAACAAGAAAACTAAAGCCATATTTTCAATCACATACTATTAACTTGTTGACTAGTGCTCCTATCAAGCAAATTTTTCACAAGGCTGACCGATTGATGAAATGGGCTTTCAAACTTTGAGAGCTTGGTATCCATTATCTCCCTAGACGAGCTGTTGAAGGTCAGATTTTGGCCTATTTCGTCTTAGAATGTACATTGCCTCGATCTTCACAAAATTTATTGTTATCTGATACTACAATTCCTTCTTTATAAGATTGTTGGATCTTAAACATTAATGGATCGGGTAGAGGAGCAGGATTTATCCTTGTTAGTCCGAAAGGTACTAGACTTGCATATGCTTTAAAATACAATTTTCCTATAAGCAAAATAATGAATCAAAATATGAAGCTTTCTTGGCAGGTCTCCGAGTAGCCGAAAGCCTTCATATAAAAAATCTCATTGTGCAAGCCTATTCTCAACTTTTGATTGAACATGCTAATAGTGAGTATAACGCTCGGGAAGAAAATATACAAAAATATCTTGATGAAGCTCATAAACATTTTACAAATTTTACTTATATAAAGGTAGAACATGTTCCTCATAAAAATAATATAAAAAATTCACTCCGAAATGCATCTTGATGGCATTTGGATTGAACCCTTAAAACAAAGAACTATTGATAATATTCTTGTCTATCCTACAGCTATTCAACAATCATGGATGACACCAATTTCTCAATACGTCACCGATGATAGTCTCCCCCAAGACAAGTTGGAAGCTGGAAAAATACAAACATCTTCTTCTCGATATGCAGTCATGAATAGTTAATTATACAGTAGATCTTTTTCTATGTGCCCCAGAAGAGGGCAATCATATTTTACAAGAAATACATGAAGATATTTGCGGTTCTCATATTGGTAGTCGATCTTTAACCAGAAAAATAATGCTTGTAGGTTATTTTAGCCTACAATTGTCCATGATTCTCAAGAGCTTGTTAAAACATACAAAAAATGTTAATTGCATGACAATGTTCATCATCTTCCAAGAACTGAACTTCATTCTATGAGTTGCCCAATTCCTTTTTATCAATGTAGTATGGACTTATTGGGTCCTTTTCCAAATTCTTTTGGCAGTCGAGAGTTTCTCATTATTGCTATTGATCATTTCACAAAGTGGATTGAGGCTTGGCCATTAACATCCATCACCTCTAGAAAGGTAAAAGATTTTTTCTAGGAAGAGATTATTACCCATTATGGAATTCCCCAAATTCTTATTACTGATAAAGGCGAATAGTTTGACTCTAAAGAGTTTACATAATTTTGTCAGCAATTAAAAATTGACCATTAGTTCACTTCTGTTGCACACCCTCAAACTAATAGTTTAACTGAAGTTGCACACCCTCAAATCATTCTTCACGATTTAGGAAAACGCATAGATTCGGCTAAAAGCAAATGGGTTAATGAATTATCTAATGTTTCATGGGCTTACTGAACCACACCTAATGCTCGTACAAATGAATCTCAATTCAATCTTCTTTTTTTGAACAGATGCAATGCTTCCAGTAGAAATTGGCAATTCCTCTACATGAATTGATTTATTCAATGCTGAATGGAATGATCAAAAGTTAGCTGAAAACCTTGTTTTGCTTTACAAACTCGCTAGCGAACTGCTGTTAAGAATTGATATACAAGAAGAAGCTAACCAATTATTACAACCGAAGGGTTTGTCCACAGTCTTTGAAGCTTAGAGATTTAGTTTTAAGGGAAAATGAAGTTAGTCGAAAAGATTCCACAAGCAAACTTGATCCAACTTGGGAAGGACCATACATCGTTGCTAGAGACCATACAATCATAATGGCAGTTATCAGCTCAACAATATGGATGGCAGTGACTTAGCTCGTACATGAAATGCTATGAATTTAAGTAAATTTTTTGCTTAAACTTTTAGATCTTTTACGTACCTTGTATTATGCCCATCCTTTCTTTGCAAAAGATCCTAAAATCTTTCTTACAACTGTACTTTTTGTAAATTTTTATCCTTTTTTATCTTGTACAAATGATGATACTAATGTATCGTACTAATCATAAACAATTATTTGTCTACTTTCATCTTTGATTTATCAAAAATCATTTTATTTTCCTCTATATATATATTCATAGCAAATTCAGAAACCAATTAAACTCAATATCATATTCTAGACCACAAAATAAACAAAAATAAAATTATCATTCATTACATTCACCTGTCAAATGGTGTTCTACTTTAAAACAAAATAAAGTTCTTTCATCAATTTTAAACTGAAGGGCACCGATGGATATCCTTCCACATTGATTGGTAGAGGCTCAAGAACTGGCTGATCTTCCTTGACAACTGTTAGTGGCAATTGCATCTTGGGCATTGGCTGTTGCCTCATCATTTTCAGTCACTTCTTTTACCCCTGGATCATCTTCTTTTTCTATATTTTCTTCTTCTTCTGACCCGTCAAAATTGGATAGGAAGTCTTTGCACATATTTTCCAAATTAAAAACTTCTTCCCAAGGTTGCTGATATGATTTTTCAATTTCTAAAATTCCAACAATACCAAATGATGGCTTATACTCATTTATGCCTTTTGCTTGAATATCATCCATTATCAGCTAAAATTTGATCTTCATATCTTTGTAAGCTACCTAATCCCCCATATGTTTGCATCTGTCAAATTTCCAGAATTCATCAACATGATCCTGCACCAATCCAAGAAGATCCCCATTCTCATCTTCATAAAGACTTTTTACTTCCAAAGCCATTCTCTGCCAATCCTTGCTTAATTTTATCTCCTCATATAGTATATTCTCCAGCTCTCCCTTGAGCTCAATTTAGCTTACCGATGGTACTCAAATGAGCTTTATTCTCAGCCATCAGGTTTGAATAACACCTACAGAGTGATGCGGGATCGAACCTGGCCTCTCTCAGAATGCGAGGCTTTGTAGCTAGTTTACGCTATTATGGAGCGTGGTGGGTTATAAGGAATTCGGTCCCTTCCATGGAAAGATATCTTTTCATGGTCCAGTGATGGAATGTTTGCAGAGAAGAGAAGAAAGTGGCTGATGTTGCTGCAAAGGCAACTAAGAAAGGAAAAGAAAAAATTGATAATTCTAAGAAGGCACAAAGGCCTAGAAAAAAAGAAGGATGGAGAGAAGCTTATGCAATTGGCATTTACAGCGGTTCAATCAACTTCCAAGCTTCGGCTACCAATCTTGTAATTGTGGAAGGATGTGCATCTGCTTCGAAAGATAAAAGGAAGCTGCAGATGGTCTAGATAACCAAGAGATGTGTCTCGAGAGGATGAGGAAAATAATCTTTACATTCCCAAATGGACACTTAAAGAGAATGACCAACTTTACATTGTAAAAAATGCAAAGGATTTTCGTAAGTATGGATTCATTGTCAATATTCATTGTCATTTATGATTGGCTTCATAAAAAATATATAACATATTTACTATCCATACTTAATTCAGTCAAGCTAAATTCTTGGATATTCAAACATCCTCTAACTCTCAATAGTGGCATCGGCCAATTCTCATAACATTTCAATAACCATCCAAAATTTTCTAACTTCAAATAATCTCTAATAATGTCTGCTTCTAGAATCAGATTTTTTTTATTGACAGATTTTGCTTCACACCAAGGAAAGTTGATTTCCAACAAACTTGGATGTTTTATATATACATAATCTTGCTTCCAATTGTGAATGGATGTTGGTCCTTGCCACTTGATTTCTTCTAATCATAAAAGAAGCACGTCGTTCTTCTGACTTATATTTTTGACATAACATAAAACATTTTCTCCATAATTCCATATTGATCCTTGCTCCACAGGCTCGGCAAATCAAAATAAATGCTACCATTGCTCTTATCACATTTGGATTCAATTGTCCTAATTGATTCCGAAAGAATCTCATAATATCAATAAAAATTTTAATGAATCGGTAACCTCAACCCAGCCTTAAAGTTCTCTAAATAAGTTGTATGAAATTCTTCTGGAGGCATCCTTATGCTCGTATTATTTCCACCAATTCTCAATCGGCTGGCAACTCAAAGGCTTCCATCAACCCTATCGCATTACTAAATCTACAAATTGTACTCTGGTATTGATTCACTCTTGCCTCCTCCACTTCATCATAAGCAGGATTGGTCATATCCTTGTGCTTTTCTGCAAATAAGTTTAAAGGTGGCCGATAGTCCAGGGGCACCATATATAAATATTCATTAACATATAGATAAACAATTATCCTATCTCCATAATGGTTTCCCGTACTATATAGTCTTCCTTCTTCAGGGATATCCCAGATCCTAATCACCTCTACTTCTCATTCCGATTCTTCTTCGGTCAATTCTTCACTTGATATTCCTATCTCCTCCTCTACCTTCTCCGATACTTCTTTATCCATACATTCAAATAATTTCTCTATGGACAATTCACTCATCTCCCGATCCTTCGTTCTTGTCTCAGAACTAGACATGTTATACAAACAGAATTCTGAAAACAAAACAAGCAAAAGAAGATCAAAATACCTTGGTCAGAAGCCAATGATAAAATATCTTCAAGAACACGAACAACACTAAGAAATAAAATAAGAAATTTACCAATTAGTAGCTCAGAAATGACAATCAAAAGTTCACCTTTGAACGACAACACACTACCCAACAAAATTTCTTCACAAAGTACTGTATTAGAGCAACAAAGTAGCTTGAGGATTTCTATAGGCTTCAAGCTCTGCTCTGCATTCTTCTCTTTGCAAGTTCTTCAGCAACTTCAAAAGTATTTTGCATAAACCCTTTTTTAGGTTTTATTCTTTTTGGGAAAACCAACAGCCAGAAGAAATAATTAAATTACATTGTTATATTTGCACAAATCTCCATATATTTGACAATCACGTCACCTCTATTAATTGCCCCATCACGTCATATCATACATTTGGCTAATATAATCTCTAGTCGATCCTTATCCATGCTTTTCGAGAATCATCCTGAGTTATACATTTCCATATAACTGATTCGACAATCCTATATCTTACTACTTCTTAGCCATTGTCAAAAAAAAAAAAAAAATTTGGGCACATGGTAAACTGTGTATTATGGTAAAAGGCATATGATATATTATGGTGTATTTATACACCAAAATGTAGTTGATTACATTATTTTATAAGTGAACAAATTATATAGATGTAATCCTTGTTCTACAAGCTTTTCAATGATATGTAAATTCATATCAAACAACTTAACAAATCATAAGATAATAGCCATTCAACATGGCCTGTTCATGACTTGCAAAGATTACTGTAGTACAAAAATCCCACGTCAAAAGTCTTTGGTTCGACTGAGGAAATATCCTCTAAAAATAATCGGTCCTCTCCAAGAAAGAAAAGACTTTTATCCGATCCTTTAATACTACTTTTCTTATACACATTCCATATTTGCTAACTTAAGCATCGGAGTGAAATTAGGATCAACCCAATTTCATTCTAACCCTTACTTTGTGCAGATTATCCAGTTGACAAGAACCCAATCCAGACTTCAATCTTTCAGCAACATCAGTGGAAAAAAAATGATAAAGAGCATTTAAGACCGGCAACAAGCATCTTTAGGGGTCTACTCATCGGCTGCACTAGATTTCAGATGTCAAGAGGGGCATCATTTATATTTCCTAATATAAAATAATTATTTTATTTGGATGATAAAATAAAATTTTAAGCAGAGGAAGTTAGATCAAATCAAGCTCTATTTTAAGCTAGTGTATCATAAAAAAATTGTTCTTAAAATATTAATTTCCTTTTCAAAAATTTATTCATTTCTTTACAAAATAAAAGAGAGTTCTTAAGTATGAAAAT
>JAWZTD010030849.1:0-14843 GCA_035221335.1 Echites panduratus
GATGATTGCCTAAATCAGGATGATATTTTTATGGGCCAGATATCACTTCTATTAAGGAAGAACAATATTGCTCTCCAAGAACAAACTGATTGTTCCAAACTAGAACTTGTACGTGTGGATGCCACCTCTGGATTGTCAGTGGAAATAAAAGAAAGATCTTTTGATGGAATGACTGGGCTTAGAGTGTTACATCTTAATAGAATTAAATCATTTCCATCATCATTAATATTTCCATCAAATCTTCGGTCATTATATTTGCAACACCTTGGGTTCAAATTTCTTCCGGGTGAAATTGGAGACTTGACAAATCTAGAAATTCTGAGCATATATGATTCTAAAATTAAGATATTGCCGGATGAGGTCGGGAGACTAAAAAATTTGAAGCAGTTAGACCTGAACAATTGTACGGGTCTTCAAACAATTGCACCTGGTGTGATATCAAGACTAGTTCAACTTGAGGAGTTGTATATGATTGACTTTTACAGGTGGCAAGGAGTAGAGGATACCAATCTAAGCATTTCTGAAGTAGCTTCCCTGCATAACTTGACAACTCTACAGATTAAAGCATATAATAAAAGTCTAAGTTTGCTTCAACAGAATTTTGGGCATAAATTGAAGTTTTATACAGTGATCATAGATATCTTTTCTAATGTGACTTCTGGAACTTGGGAAAATTTTGACACGACCATCGCTCTCTGTCTCAATGGATTGCATACCTTGTCAAATTTTACTCGGGTTTTATTTTTGAATGCACAAGTTATATATCTAAAGGGAAAGGATTCGATGATGGATATTGACAGATTGCTAGACATATATTCACAATGGCGATATGTCTGGATAAATTTAGACAGATATAGAGAAGTGGAAAATTTAGGGGCCGGATGCTTGAAAGATGTGGCAATCGAAGGGCTACGTGGTGCCAATGCTATTTGCGAGGCCAGTGATAATCTTGTCATCGAATTTCCTGAATTGTACGAGATGGTAATTTTTTATTGTAGAAGTCTCAAAAGCTTCTGTACCAGAAAAAAAGTAAAAGGGGAGGCTGAACATGATCCATATTTCTTTGATCATAAGGTAATTACTCTTTCTTCTTCAATTCATTTTAAAATAGTTTATTAATTTGCTTCAAATTTATTTACTTAGTGACAAAGATAATTGATGGACCTTTTTACAGGTTATTTTCAACAAATTAAAATTGTTGATCCTTTATAAAATTGAAGGTGCTACAGAGTTATTTGACCGTAGAATTCACACCTGCAACTTGCGTGAGCTTCAAATAGTAGATTTATATGATTGTGGGAGATTGAAAGGCATATTTTCTCTTGGAATGTGTAAAGATCTTCTAAATCTCCAAGTTCTAAAAGTACATACTTGTTCGGAACTGCTGCAAGTGATTTTGAAGGATGAGAAAGAAGATGAAATATATGATGGTACCATGGAAAAGACATTAATTTTCCCGCAATTAAAGGAATTGGAACTTGTTATGTTACCACAGTTAATCAGATTTTGTGATGCATATGTATTGGAATTACCATCACTAGCAAGACTATATCTCCGCTCTTGTGATAAGGTGAAGACACTCTCTCTCGGATTTCCATGGCAGCCATCCGTAGAAAATTTTGAAAGCAAATCTCTTCATGTCAATAAGGTTAGAAAAGAAATCACTCTTTCATTAATTATATCATGTCAATTTTTATAGAAAAGAAACGACAAATTAATATTATAATTATTAATTAAAGGTAAAGAAAGTTATCATAGAAATGTGATGATGTTTCTATATATTGTAGCACAAATTGACATGAATGTTTTTCAAATGTCTCCTTAGTACTTGTGGAGTTTATTGGGTTGTGCAGGTATCAAACTTGGAAACGATTAGTATAGAATGGTGTGACAGCATTGAAGTTTTGTTCATCCAGCAAAATAGACGGCAAAATGAGAATAATGTAACCATCACATTTCCCAGTTTGTGTAGCGTCAGACTACGTCAACTATCAAGTCTTGGTGCCATATGTGAAACAAGTGATAATCTTGTTGCCCTTGAATTTCCTAAATTGACTGAAATGCATATTCAGTATTGTCCAAGGCTCAGGAGCTTTTGCAATAGAAAATGCAGCAACCTTTCAGAAGATAACGAATATGGTAATGCTGTTGAACCTCAATATTTCTTTGATGAGAAGGTATGTTTGATCCCGTTAATTGCTTCCTTTTTAGTTTGATGTAGAGAAAATGAAGGATTTTGAGAAACAAACTTAATTACAAATCCATTGTAGAATGTTAATGCTTATGATCATATTCTTATACTTTCGCATGCAGGTTACATGTAGCACATTAGAGAGGTTGCTTATCTCTAATGTCGAAAGTGCAACAGAGTTGTTTGACCCTAAAATTTCTACTCGCAACTTCAATGCACTTCAAAATGTAGCCATACGTGGTTGCAAGAGATTGAAAGGCTTATTTTGTCTTGGAATATTTAGAGACCTCGTGCATCTCCAAATGTTGTCGATAGTGCTTTGTCCAGAGTTGCAAGAAGTAATTTTGAAGGATGGGAAAGAGGATGAAAAGGATTCCATGATAGAAATAATTTCCCCTCGATTAAAGAAATTGATGTTGGAAGATCTACCAAAACTTATCAGATTTTGTCATATTAAGAATCATCTGGAACTGCCATCACTATCAAGTATACGTTTCAAAACCTGTCCTATGTTGGAGACATTCTCTTTGGGACCTGTGTATTTTCCGAGATTAAAATCGATTGAAGCATATGATTTGGGATCAACTAAAGGGCCATTATCTCTAGAAGATTTTCAAAGGCATTTCCTCAGTAACAAATAGGTACGAGTTCCTACAATATTTCAAACTATTAACTTATGCTTATAGATATTGGAATCGTTCTTTGATTAAATGATATTAGAAACTTAAGTGATACCATAATAAGTTGAAGTAATATTAATATCATTATTAATATAATTATTAGTGACACCTTTTTGTCAGAGGATGTAGTTCATTAAATTAAGTTGATGGTTAATGGAAATACAAAAGTCTATTTATTTTTAGTAATGGAACATTCAGTTTCAAACATTTGAAAGTAAAATTAGGAACATTCAATTTGAGATGGAAGGAGTTAAATGTTTATATGTTGTATAAATGTATGCAATAATGAAATTTATTGAAACTGATCCAAATTAGGCATGTGATAATTGAATAGCCGAAGATTTGTATTAACTAGTGTCTAATTAAAATGTGTGATGTGAAACCTCTTGAGCAAATAATTAGGTAAGAAATTATGTTTTTGAGCAAAAATTTCTTTTGGTATTTCCTTAAGAAATGTATCAAAAAACCACAAAGCTATTGAAGGAAATTTTCTATATATCATTTACTTAAGCATCAAAACTATCCCATTTGGCCAAGCTAAGTTAAACCTACATACATGAACCCCCTTTTTTGATATTTCTTCTTGGATTTTCAAGAAAATTTTCTTAGCTAACTATGCAATTCCTTTGGCAGATCCCTGGAGCTTCTCATCCTAAGCTTATAACAGCTGAGAAAGGCCAATCCTTGCTTGCAAGTATTCGGCTCCTTGGGAAATATTGCCTAATGGCTTGGTTGTTCCTTTTGAGTCAAAAGGATTCTTCCAGATGGCTATTTTTCCATTTGAATCATCATTTGTATATAAGGGAGAATTTAATTTCTTTTAAGAATTCCTAATTAAGTGGTTGAACCATGTTAAGACATTTTTAAGAAGGGTTGTTGTCTTTGGTTGTACCCATGAGTAGTTTCTTAGTGTGAATTTTGTGTGTATTACTTTTTAAATTTTGCAATTGACATGAAGATTGTTATTGATATTATGGGTGCATAATATTAGGGATGACAAGATGATTCTCGATCTTTTAATGTACAATTTGTGTAACACTTGTCAATACATCGATTAATAAAATGCCAACACTTATTTTTAGTTATTACTATTTTTAGTTATTACTAGAATGTAACCTGCGGACAAAATTTGTAATACATAAAAATATTAAAAATAAAAGATTATAACATTATTAAATATATCTTTTAACATTATGTGATTACAGGCAATAACTAAAATAAAAAAAATGTCTCTTTAAAAATAATTTAAATTCAACAAAAGTAGCTTTTGACTTTTATTGATAATTATAGTAAAAACGATTATATAATGAAAACTATGTTCATGGATTTTGAATAGAATCATTGAATAAAAACATTGCATAAGACGTCAATATTTTTATTGGGAGGAAGATTTTCAGGATTTAAATATCTTATGAGCATTGCAAAATAAAAATAAATGTTATATAGTAAATTTTAGTTTTATCAATGGTTTTATAAACAAACTTTTTGATTGGTTAATCTAAATTAAGTTGAAAATCCTAAAACAAAATATAATACAATTATATAGTTAGACTGTTAAAGACTTAATAGAAATACTTTATAAGATTTACTTTATAATATTTATTTTGAATTAATATGTAAATTATATATAGATATATATATATATATATATATATATATATAGAGTGAGAGAGAGTAAGGTTATGAAATGTTCCTATTAAATCTTTGACGGTCAGTTGATAAGTTAACTTTTTTTAAAAGAAAATAATTCTTCTATAAAAAATTATTATTTGTAGATATATTTTATAAACTAAATCCTACAGATATTTAAATAAATTTTATTTTATTTTTATGAAAAAAAAATAGTTTACTAAACTGATTACTGTTAGATACTTAGCAGAAACACTCCATAAGGTATGTGCATAGAACTTTATATAGTTGAGTAAAAATAAATTCTTTTCTAAAAAAATTTTTTTTGTCAATGTATTTTATAAACTAAAATACAAAAGGATAAATTAAAGCCTATGATTACTTGATTAAATTTAATTTTTTTTAAAGAAAGAAAGTTGATCGTTGGGGATTTAATTTTAACACTACTAAGGTATCCTTAATGACATTCTATAGTATTTTCGTGTATGTACGGAATGGCTTTTTACCAAGTTACAATCTTTAGTCATACTCTCTCTCTACCGAGCAAATTATTTTTTTTAGATCCTTTTTGCTTGAATTCTGAACATTACTTTTTCTTTAACACTAGTGTAAATAAAACCAGAGAAGGCTGAACCTTCTTCTTGGGTGGTTAAAATGGGTCTGGGCCTACCCCAAGACCATCCAAGATGGCCTTTAGCCATTTCAACTCACAAGTAGTCATCGACATTGACTGATATTCACCTTCTGCAGAGGAGCAAGATACAGTATGCTACTTTTTGGTTTTCGAAGACAATGATTTTATTCCCATGGCAGTGCAACTGGGACCAACATCGGAGATCACGTCCAGTGCATATTTGCGTTGGCATAGCACAAACCTATCTGGTCCATGAGCCACTTCTATCCCCCAAAAATACTTCACAATACTTAAGTCCTTCATGTGAATACAATCACTAAGATAATTTTTCACCTGTATATCAACAAGTCGACCTGTAGAAATAATAAGATCACCCACATAAACAAGAACACTAAGTTGTAGACCATTTTTCTGCAAAGTGAACAAGGAATGATTAGAATAAGATTGCTGGAAACCATAATTCATCAAAGCAGTAGACAATGATTGCAAACCAAAATTGGTCTGCTTCAAACCATATTTCCGAAGCTTGCACACTTTTTTGGAAATCTATATTGGGTAACTAAGGGGTAACTTCATGTAGATCCTATCAGGCCAATTTTGCACAAGCCAAATATCGCTGGTTGATTGATGAAGTGGGCTATCGAGCTTTCGGAGTTCGATATCCAGTATCTTCCTAGAAAAACAATTAAAGGTCAAATTCTAGCCGATTTTATTTTGAAATGTACTTTACCCCGTTCATCCCAAAATGCAATGTTACTGATTTATACATAATTAGGTTAAGTTTTATACCATTTTTTATATTATTATTTTATATAAATTAGTCTAAATTATGTCATTTTGGATATATTTCACTTTTCTCGACTTGATTTTTGTTTTTAGGAAAGTTCGGTTGAAAATCACTCGAAAATAACCTAAATCGCTAAAGGATGGTGCGATGAATATATATAAACAGTGCGAAATCGGCAAGCGGTGAGCAATCGGTAGACTGTCAGGCGGGCTTTAGCTGGCCGTCGGGCAATAGCGAGCCAAACGGCAGCAAAGTCCTATTGAAACTCTATTATCACAGTTATTCTCTAATAATACTACTTTTGTAATAGGATTTCAATTAGGATTTTGTAATCAGATTTTAATTAGGATTTTGTAATAGGATTTCAAGCAAGATCTTAATTAGTTTTTATACTCCTTTTAGGTAACTACTTCTTGTAAAGGAGTCTTATAACTCCTATAAATAGGGCTCTTCTCATAAGCTTTGTACACAATTCAAGATTGGTCACAAGAACAGTCTCGAAGACAAGAAGATTATTTTCCTCATGGAAGTTTCTTTTTCTCTTTTCTTTGTTTTATAAATCATGTTTTGTGAGTAGTTTTCTTTTGTTAGCAAGAACATGAAGTAAGTTATTTTGATACGGGGTTATGAGATTTGTATGTTTTTCTTGTTAAATATTTGATCTTTATTCTTGAGTATTTATGCAATTCTTGTTTTCAACTTATTAATTATGTTAATTGATTTAGCTTGATCACCTAGATTAATTTGCATGATTATATTGGTAGGGTTTAAATATTATCGATAAGATTGCTAAATTCACCAAGTGGCAACTACTGTTAAATTGGGTTTCGACTACCAACTTGATTTACAATAGAGAATTGTGTGAATCAAATTGCATAAGATTAAAGCTTCTTTGTTTTATGTAATTTGACGTTGATGATGTTTTCATGTTTAATGCAATTTAATTGATTAAATCTATTGATCGCTAAGACTTAGGTTTATTTGATTAAGTTAGGGATTTTATTTCTTGCTATGAGAAATTGATCTAATTAAAGGATAGGAATTTGTGTGCTAAGCCTAATTCTAAAATCAACTACTTAATTGTCTTATTTGAGCTATGATTGACCCCATAGCAATTAACTTACGGATTGTTTCTTGTTAAGAGCTTTCTCATATATGTTCTTATATACTTTTAAATTAGTTTTTAATTCTTTTTACAAGACTTATCCAAAAATCTCCTTTTGTTATTTGTTGATTGGTGATAATTAAATTTAAATTCAATTCTCTGTGGGTTCGACCCTACTTGCCCTAACTGTATATTTTGGTAATTAGGTTTAATTTGCGTGTGTTGAAAAAGCGCACGTTCAGTTACCTGATACAACAACTCCTCCTTTACAGGATAGTTTGATTTTGAATACAGATGGATCAGCTAAAGGTGTTGGCTTCATTTTACTTAGCCCCGAACGTACCAGATTCACATATGCTTGGAAATATGATTTTCCAATTAGCAATAATGAATCTGAGTACGAAGCTTTTTTGACAGGTCTTCGAGTGACAGAAAGCCTATACCTCAAAAATTTAATTGTACGAACGGACTCTCAACTCCTTGTAGGACATGTCAATGGTGAGTATGAAGCAAGAGAAGATAACATGCAAAAATATCTTGCCATTGTTCATAAACATTTTTCTCATTTTAAGTATCTACGGGTTGAACATGTTCCCGTACACAAAATTCTGATGCTAATTTTTTGTCTAAGGTTCAATCTGAAACTTATTTAGATGGTATTTGGATTGAACCATTACAAAAGAAAACTATTGATTATATTTCTCTTTTTCCAGTGGATTCTACTTCATCATGGATCACTCTAATTTTTCACTACATTACTTATGGTACCTTCCAGAAGACAAAATGGAAGCACGCAAAATTCAAACTTCGTCAGCACGGTATGTCATCATGAATAATCAGCTATACCCTAGAACATTTTCTTGGCTGCTCTTGAAATGTATATCTCCTGATGAAGGCAATTATATTCTCAGATAAATACATGAAAGTATATGTGGTTCCCATATTGGTAGCCGATCCTTAACAAGAAAAATTATGCTTGCAGGATATTTTTGGCCTACCATGGATCATGACTCTCAAGAGCTTGTTCGTACTTGTAAAAAATGCCAACCGCACGACAATATTCATCATCTTCCACAGGCAGAATTACATTCAATGACTTGCCCGATTCCTTTCTACCAATGGGGAATGGATCTTTTAGGCCCTTTTCCAAAAGCATCGGGTAGTCGTGAGTTTTTGGTCATGGCAATTGATCACTTCACCAAATGGATAGAAGCTCGACCTCTAGCTTCCATTACTTCAAAAAAGGTAAAGGATTTCTTTTGGGAAGAAATAATTACTCGTTATAGTATCCCTACTATTCTTATTACAGATAATGGAAAACAATTTGAATCTAAAGAAGTCACGTAATTTTTCCAACAACTTCACATAGACCATTGGTTTACTTCTGTTGCACATCCTCAAACAAATGGTCTAACAGAAGTTGCAAATAGAATTATTCTACAAGGTCTAAAGAAACGTTTGGACTTGGCTAAGGGTAAATGGGTAGATGAAATTTCTAATGTTCTATGGTCTTACAGAACTACCCCTAACGCTTGTACAAAGGAATCTCCTTTTAACTTGTGTTTTGGAACAGATACTATGCTCTCCGTGGATATTGGAAGTTTATCCACTAGAATCGACCTCTTCAATGCTCAATGGAATGACCAAAAATTAGCTGAAAACTTGATCTGCTTTGGTGAAATTCGTCACCGAACCTCTATTCGTGAATTGGCACACAAAAAGAAATTCACAAGCTACTACAACAAGAAGGTTCGGCTGATCCCATTGAAAGTTGGTGACTTGGTTCTCTGAAAAAATGAAGTTAGCAGGCAAGACTCGACTAAAAAGCTTGATCCCAAATGGGAAGGACCATACATAATCGCTAAGGACAACCACAATGGAAGCTATCGGCTAAAAGACATGGATGGCAATGAAGTTGCCTGCACCTGGAATGCAATGAATCTAAGGAAATTTTTTTATTTTGTAATGTTTCATTAATCCTTTTCGTCATAAGACGATCCTATTTTTATTTAAACCAACAATTGTCTTTGTACTTCATCATTTAGTTGTCATTTAGTTGTCAATATTTTAAATTTTACATTCTTATTACAGTCTTTGATTATGAGTCAACGATTGTCCGAACACTTGTACACATTTTTCTGTTTTTATTGCAAATAGACACCTTATTGTTCCTTTTATAACTCATTTATATTTTCAATAATATACTGATATTATCTCAATAAATTTGCAATTGCACATCAATCAATAGGAATGTATCCCACATTATATCTCACAAGAAAATATAAATTAATATCATTCATTACAATAATTCATTAATAATATTCTCTTAACAATTTTACATTCACAATAACTACATGTTAGACCGATGGATCAATAGAAGAGTCATCAATGGTTGCGAGATCAGTAGGGGCATTGTCTTGGTTGGCAGGCAAAGGATCAGGCCCTGGAATTGGCTCATCTGTTGGGGTTTCAGGCAGACTTGTCTGAGGGATGTTTCCCTCAACCTTTTTAGAATCGGGTGGCATGTTAAACCCTTCATCTTCATTTCGTCCAGTAGGACCTCCTTCATTACTAGGTTCATCTCCATTAGATTCTTCATCATCTGATGGAAAATCTTTACCCATTTCCATCAAGTTAAATGTTTCTTTCCATGGTAAAGGATACTCCTTGCCTGATTCTAAAACCACACTAATACCCTCTGAAGGAGTATAGCCGGTTATACCTTAGGCATTGATATCTTCTATCATCAATTGAAATCCCACTTTTATATCTTTATAGGCCTCCCGATTCCACATATTTCTACATCGCTCTGAATGCCAAAAATTGTCAAGTAATTTATCTTGTACTGATTCTAGCAGATCCCTATTGTCATCTTCATATCTTGCCTTTATCTCCATAGCCATCCTCTGCCAATTCTGGCTCAATTTAATCTCTTCATCTAGCCGACCCTTCAGCTCTCCCATCCGATCCAGCAACTTGCCGAAGCTCTCCATCGACCCTTTATTTTCGGCCATCAACTTGTTTATTTGTTCATCTTTGGCCTTTATTATCTTGTCACGATTCTCTGCCTCCCCCTCTAAATTGGCTACATCCTTAGCCCATTGTTCCATCCTCTTGAACATTTCAAAATTACTCATCACCGCCTACACATATACAAACTGTGTTAGTATTTAGTAAAATATTTTTTTTTTAGCATCTTATACAAACTGTCTCGCCTCCTCTGCATCAAATGAACCTTGCATTAACCTTTCGCCCTTCGCTCTTTGCCTTTTTGGTTTCAGCTCTGCTTTACTTCCATCTACCTTTTCTTTTCCTTTATCTTGTACAGGAGTATCGGCGACCCTCCCTCTTTTTTCTGCAAACATCTCATTAATATAAAACACATTATTGTTACTTGTTACAAAGCTGTAACTTGTATTCATGGGAACTACAGTTACCACTTTATAATTTGCCACCATACCCGTTGCTTTCTTCTTTGTTCCCAACTTGGCACCCAACTTGGCAAGCAAATTCTTCCCCAACTCCTTTCCTACGAACATAAAATAGCTTATCTGTTAATACCACATTTTTATTGCAATCGACAAACAAGTTAGTTAAAATTATCACATACTTAGCTCAGTCATGTTCAAATCTTGCAGATCCATCAACCCCCCTACTCTTAATAATTTATGTGACCAGTTCTCATGACATTTCAATAAGAAGCCAAAATTTTATAACATTAAATAACCGCTAGAATCGGCCCCTTCAAAAGTGGGGTTCTTATTATTCACTAACCTAGCTTCATTCCACTTAAAGTCAATCTTCGACAAAAAGGAGTTGTTTTAAATAAACGTAGTCTTGCTTCCAGATATGAATCGACGTTGGTCCCTGAAGAATCGCCATGCCTGATGACTTCTTTTGGGCATAGAAAATACCCCGACCTTCTTCGGATTTATACTTCTGACAAAGCATGAACCATCATCTCCACAACTCCAAACTAATCCTCACCCCACATGCTCGACACATTAAAATAAAAGCCACCGTTGCTCTAATTACATTTGGGTTTAATTGCCCTAGTTAAATTTTAAAAAATATGATAATATCTACAAATAGTAGATGAATAGGAACCACAACCTGCCTTGAAATGTGCTAAATAAGTGGTTTGAAACCCCTTAGGTGGCAATCTAATACCTGTATTCACTCCACCGATCCTAAGCTCACAATCATCCGGCAAGTCAAACACCTCTCTTAGCCCCCTTGCATTACTAAATTTACACTCGATACTTTGGTACTGAGGCATCCCTTCGTTCTCTCCTTCATCATAGGCAGGATCAGTCATGTCATTGTGCTCTTCAGCATTCAAGCTCAGTGGTGGACGATAGTCCAACCCAACCCTACTTAAATCTTCATTCACATAAGGATAATCAATCATCAATTCCCCAAATTGATACCTAGTATTTAGGGGTCTATTACCCTTTGGCACATCCCCGATTCTAACCACTTCTTCCTACTTTTCTCCACTCACCAATTCTATCTCTCTCTTGCAGAATATTCTCACTTTCCATTGCAGCAAACATTCTCTCTATCGATCCCACACTCAATTCTCTCTCTTCAGATAATGTTTCACTCCCAGACATCCTTACAAAAGGAATTCTAGAAAAACAAGTAGAAAAAGGCAGATCAAAGTACCTTGGTCAGCAGCCATGGATAATAATCTTCAAGAATACAAACACAACTACAAAATAAAAGGAAAATTACCAGTTAATATCTCAGAAAACGCAACAAACCTTCACCATCAATCTCCACAATATTACCAAACAGAGTTTTGGTAATCACAGTAACTCTCTTGTGCACTTTCCAATCTTTCTCTGCAAATAGCTTCGTTCTATCGCTTCTATCGCAATACTTCTTCAAAATGCAAATTGCCAAATGGTAAGGGGTTTTTCGTTTAACCATACTTTAGTTATTTGCAGTTTCGAGAAATGCAACCACCAAAGCATCCTATTTAAATCTCACCGTTGGATTGACACAGATCTCAATCAATGGCAAATGATAGGACACACATTTAATAACAGAGAAAATAAGTGCTCTTCACTTTCGGCGATGACATTAAATCTCTCATAGACCAATAGCCGATGCTTAGTCCAAATTCCTTCGCCGATTCTTACAACTTTGTTAATAGGACAATTGCCTATTTCACATATAAATGGTCAATCCTTCTCTTTCACACACGAAATTAGGCCATCTTCGCCAATACTTTCTTTTCGTCCAAACATACTGGCCGATCGTTCCAAAACAAAACAAAAAAAAAAAAGGAATTGGGCCAAGTCATATGACAAATAGCCGTCCTTTTTGAAAAAAGAAAGGGCATATGATACACTATGGTATATTTACACTCAAATTTATGAACAATTATATTGCCTTTTTCATGTAATATACACATGGATTCAATCCTCATCCTACAGACTATACAAAAATACATAAATTCACAATAAATAGCTTACTCAATTACAAGTAAATAGCCCACTAATGTGGCTTGATTAACACTTATACAAAACTTAGTATAAATTCTTCAAATCCCACATCGAAGGATTACACTCTTAGTGCTTCATAAATGGAGTGATTATGGTTGTCTATAAATAGGACTGCAGCCATCCAAATAAGGTAATGCTTTGATCCTCTCTTAATTAGCTTTCCCAATTTAACTTTAGACATTTACTAACTTTGACATTAGAGTGAAATTGAGATCACCCCAATTTCATTCTAACTTTCTTCTCTTGTAGGATCTTCCCTATAAAGAACGATCGATTTACCTTTATCATATTTCTAGCACCATCACCATCAATTCCAGATCTAGATCATAGTGTGAGAAGCTCTTTTATTGAAATCTTCATAAAAGTGTTGGTGATTGCACAATGTTTTGAAGACCGGGCCGGACCGGCCGGTCGGACCGATCAGACTGCTGGTCGGTTCTTCTTCCGGTTGGGATTGACCTCCTAATCGGATGATGGTTCAAACCGGGGCCAATTAGATCAAACCGGATCAAACCGTGAACCGAGTGAAACCCGATTTTACTTCTTTTTTTTTTTAAACCAACCATAACTTGAACGATGTCGTTGTGGGAATTTTTTTTAAAAAAAATTTAATTGAAACTTCATTGTTTTACTTGAAAGTTTTTTTTTAAAAAAGGTAGGTTCATTGTTTTTTCGTTTCTTTTCTTTTCTTTTCTTTCCTTCCTTTCCCATCTGCGCAGCACCGCAGCCTTGCTTTGCTTTTCTTTTCTTTTCTTTTCTTTCCTTTCTTTTCTTCCTTCCCAGATCTATGCAGTCTCTTCTCCCTCACTGTCTTCTCCTCCCTTCCCATTCCTTCACTCCCTCTGCAGGCGGCGGCATCTACAGCGGCGGCGACGGCACCTCAAGCTTCATAGTAAGCAATTAATATTCTTCTTTCGTCAATTTTGTTTTTAGGTTGAATGTGTTGTTTATGTAATTTTATTAGTTTAAATTTTTTCATTTTTTAGTTTTATTTAGAATTTCAATTTAACTATGTAATAAATGTTCTATATCTTTCATTGTTTATTAAATATTATGTATGATGTTGTAATTATTTTAATATTATTTGTGAATTTTAGAATAAGATTTTAATTTCAGAATATAAAAGGAATAAAAGTTTAATTTAAAGTGGCATGATTGTTGAAATATTTCAGAAATAATATAACAGTAATAGAACTTTAATTTCAAAATATTAATTTTTCAATACTAATATTTAAAGTAGCATGAAATTTTTTTAATTTTGATTGAGAAAAATATTTTTTCTAATTAATATTAATAAAATTTTAATTTCAGAATATAAAAGGAATAAAATTTTAATTTAAAGTAGCATGATTGTTGGAATATTTCAGAAATAATATAACAGTAATTTCAAAATATTAATTTTTCAATACTAATATTTAAAGTAGCATGAAAGTTTTGTTAATTTTGATTGAGAAAATTTTTTTTTCTAATTAATATTAGCAAATTAATATTTTCTAATGTAGGTTATAAAAACATGGAAAGTGCATCATCTGATCGTTCAATTTGACAAAAGGACTTAGCATGGCAATATGTTACTATGGCCACATCAACAAATGGGAGAGAGAAAAATATATGTAGATTTTGTCAAAAGGAATTCGGAGGGGGTGGGATTCATCGGGTTAAGTTACACCTTGCTGGAATTAAAGGTAATGTTGACTCTTGCAAAAAAGTGTCAGCTGATGTTAGATTTGAAATGAAATCCAATTTGAAGTGTAATTCACTAAAAGCTAAGAGAGGGCTTGTTGATGATGATACTTCTTCATTTGAAAAAGTCATAATGTTGAAGCAGATATTAATACTTCACAACAAGGCTCTTCTAGTAAAAGGAAAGTTTCTTCAAGTTTTGAGATTGATTCATACTTTAGAAAAGGTGTGAGTGATCTGTCACAACCTAGCATTAAGGCATCATTGCAAAGTAGGGAAAAATGGCATGACACTGATATGGCAATTGCATTATGTTTTACGATGCATGCATTCCATTTAATGCTTGTAATTCACCATATTTTCAGCTTGCTATTGATAGAATTGCTACTGCAGGTCATGGCTATGAGCATCCTTCTTATCATGCTTTGCTTGTTAATTTGTTACATGATTCTAAGAAGCATGTGGAGTTGATTGTTGAGTCTTAAAGAAGAATTTGGGCTGAATCTGGTTGTACAATAATGGGAGATGGATGGACAGATAGCAAACAAAGGCCATTGATTAATTTTTTAGTTTACTGTTCAAAGGGGACTTTATTTATCAAATCTATTGATGCTTCTGATA
>JAWZTD010030860.1:0-14835 GCA_035221335.1 Echites panduratus
CAATCAAAGGCAAAACCACTTCAAATTCAATCACAAATCTTCCCCAAACATTCAATTGTTCAATTCACATAAGATCTCACTTCAATTTTTCAATTTTCGTGACTATTTTTTTTAGAAATTTCACTTGCTTTGTTTTTCTTTTCTTTCCTTTTTTCCCACTGTTTTTGCTATCCAATATAAATGTGGGCAGATTTGAACTCCTTTTGTTTTCTGTAGTTTTCGTTTTCAATGATGGAAGAAGAAGAACAAACACTTAACTCCTTGAATCAGCCCTTGTTTCTGACCGTAGGCTAGATCCACACAACAATAGATCACAAGAGAATAAGTATGATAGATTTAATGGAACGAAACTCATATCACAAACTTAAGATCATATATCTTCAGAGAAACAAATATGATCTTAACACTAAACAAAGAAAGCAATTAAGATAGTCCAATCTAAGATGAAAGACTTCAAGCTCTGATACCAAAATGACATGATTCCTGCAAGTAAACATTCTTCATCGACATAAAACACATCAATTAAAAAAACTTACCCAAGACTTCATCAAAGATTATGGTTAGTTCATTGACCTATGTTGTCATGCAACATCAACCAATGACTTGTGTTTGGTGGACAATTCACGCCCTAACCAAAGTGTAGAAAAGCCCTAAGAAGTTCTACAAGAACCCTAGAAGTGTTCTAGCAAAAACTCACAAGAAAGATCATCTTGATCTTAGTTTCGGCCAAGCCTAAGGAAATTTCTGTTTTTAATTCAAAATATATTAGGGTAATTATATTATAATGTTCTATTTATACCCATGAGTTACTTAAACTTAATGGGAAGTAAAATACATAAAAACCCTTACTTAAAATTAAATAGTCAAATAAACACAAATAACATTGTGACCAAAAATTCTGCAATTTGGTCATGTGGTACATGGTGCAATTAGGTCATGTGTTACATTTTTTGTCAAGGTCCATCTCAAGCCCTCCAAGTTGATTTATAAGCTCCTTATTCTCTCTTAAACTTCATCAAAATCTTAAGCTTTAATCACATTAAAGGGTTTGCTTGGAACCACTTCATCTTGGAGTGTTCTTATTTGGAGAATGGCCTCAAAATCAATTAGCTCTTCTCTTCCTTGAATGAAGATCATCAATGCCTGTCTTAACTTTGAAGCTCTTTTTCTTGTGATAGGTCCACTTGGTATTTTTGGACATAAGTCATCATCGAAAGGTTTCCCTTAATCATGCATCTAGAGTGAAATAAGTTTTCTCTTTGTATTTCTTCCTCTTATTTAGTTTGGACACTTAGGACTCTCCTAATCACTATTAGTGATTGTCCTCCTGCAACTTCTTCACTAGGGTCACTACCCTCTCCATCATTCCCACACAGTTCATCAACATCAACATCACCCTCACTTTCATTACATGACTCCACAACTCCTCTGTTAATAACAATGACCTTTTTATTCAAGCAATCACTAGCATAATGTTCTAATCCTTGATGCTTCAAACATTTAATATATCTAGCTCTAGGAATACGAAGTGGTGCTTTACCTTTTTCCCTTAGCGGACCCTTGGTGTCCACAACCTTAGACTTGGTTGCTTCCTACTTGTGTGGTGTTTTTGCCACTACTTGCTCCTTCTTTGGCCATGTTGTTCAAGCTGTAGAAGTGGGGTTGTCATAGCTTGTTGCACCAAATGGTCTTCCATAATGTGACCTTTGATTTTTGACTTGCTTCTCAATCTTGGGTGACTTTTGTACCATCTCTTCCATATCTTCATATTGTTGTAATTCTAGTATGTCTCCAATCTAATTGTTCAAACAATGTAAGAATCCTGCCATGGTGGCTTCGGGTTCCTCTCCCAGAAGGTTTCTTCAAATCGTAGCCATCTCCATTTATTTGAAATAGGCATCTACACTCTTGCCCCTGAGTTAGAGTTTGTAACTCATGATGGAGATGCCTTTGAAAGTGTTTTGGTACAAACCTTTTCCTCAATTGTCCATTTATCTTCGCCCAAGTGCCAATTAGTGACACTTCTTGTCTTCTTCTCGCTATCACCAAATGATTCCACCACAGAATGGTATAATCCATGAAACCCATTATTACTAGCTTGAGCTTTTTCTCTTCTGAAAATCGATGACATTCATAGATGAAGTCAATTCTCCTTTAATTTGATGCACCCTATGCTCTTGTCAACGTCATCTTGTTCTCTTCTTTGCCTTCTTGGTCTTTCCTCATCATAGTCATCTTTATAGTCGCAATCATGGCTTTCATCTTCATCATATGGCCTTTGCACATTTCTTCGTCTTGGTGACATCATTTGATTGTTTCCCCTTCCTCTTTGAGGTAATTGGTTTCTCAATAGAGTAGAGTTCCTTCATTGGAATTGACCCTTTCTTCTACATGCTCCATTCTTGAACTAAGGTCTCTTTTCATGTCCATATTATGTGATAGCTTTCTTAGTTCTTCCACAAGGTATTCAAATCCTCCTTATTCTTCTCCCATGATTGAACCTTGGGATGATGGTGAATCTTCTTTGTTCATCTTGACTGCTCCACTCAAATTCTCACAAATAACAATTCTCAATGAATTCCTTACTTACCCTCCCATGATTGAATCTTGGGATGATGGTGAATCTTCTTTGCTCATCTTGATTCCTCCACTCAAATTCTCACAAATAACAATTGTCAATGAATTCCTTACTTACCCTTGTATATGTCACTCAATAAAGTCTTTTTATTGCTCACACAAGTTCAACACTCTTGCCTTTTAACTCTCAACCCTTCTCGAAGTTCTTATAGGATTCACTATTGCAATGTCAAATTCACTTAGTTCAAGGATATCAAATAATCACACAACTCAAGCAAATAATCAATAATAATCCACAAGTAAGAGTCAAAGAGTTTTAGATAAGTCACTCAAGTCAAAAAAAGTAATAGAGTACATAGGAATCAAAAAAAAAAATTCAATGAAGCATTTTATGAAACACCTAGAGGTCAAAGAAAATTGTGATAAAAAAAATTTCTGCAGTACAAATTCAATGTGTCCAAGCCATTTGATCTCAATTCTGCATCAAACAATGGAAAAATAACTTCTATTTCAGTCATAGATCTTCTTGTAAAAATCACTTGTTCAAATCCCATAAGATCACAAATCAAATCACAAATTTTCATCACTTTTTTTCCCACTGTTTTGCTGTCCAAAATGTTCTTGGGCAGATTTGATATCTTTTTTTTGAACTTTTCGTCTATGAAGCTAAAAGAAGCAACACGACACTTAACACAATTGATAGAACTTGTGTTTGGGCTTAGGCTAAGTTCTTCCAAAAATTGATCACAAGATGCGTATGATAGATTTTAAAGAACAAAAGAAACAACCACATATAAGACCATAAGAGTTCAAAGAAGCAAAATATGATCTTAACACAAAAACAAGAAAACAAAATAGTGATAGTCAAACCTTAAATGAAGAACCAATTCTTGCCTTTGTGAAGACATCAAACAAACACACAAATCACACCAAAAAGAAAGGATTTCATCCACGATTTTTTTTTGGATTAGCTAGAGTGACCTATGAAAAGGATTCTTGTCAACCACCCTCTTGATTTGGAAAAACTAATCAACACCCTAATCCCTTAGTAATTGATTGCATTATAGTAATTCTCTAAGAACCCTAGAAAAGTCTTGCAAGAATCTAACCTAAAAGACGTAAGTCCTTGTTCTAACACACAAATGTGCAGAGAAAAGTATTTCTGATTATCAAGGAGTTCAATTTTCTTACAACAAACAGGCTATTTATAGTGATTTGGCTAGCCAAAACCCTAATACAAATGTTCGGCCATTTAATTGCACAAAAGAGCCGTTAACTATACAAGAATTAAAATAACAACAAATGTCCAAAATGAAAATGACTGTAGTAACTCTGTTACTGTAGCAATTTGGTCTCTGTATGAACTCGGTCACTAAAAATATGGCTTACAATCCCCTCAATTGTTGATACATTCCATAACTTCTTGATCACACGTTCATCATCCAATTTGGTTGCTTCAAAAATGACTTCAAAGTCAAGATGTTCTTCCTTCTCTTGGAGATATGTAACTAAAGCTTTTCTTATCTCGGTTGCTCGTGCCCTCGTGATCGGTCCATCAGATATTGATGGTGGTGGGTCTCCATCATTTTGCTTCTCTTTCCCTTTGCCAGGGCTTCCCTACCAATAAATGAGTGTCTTCCATATACACCACATCACAAGGTACATTATCTTCATAATTCCTAATGGTAAAAGGTATTCTAACTTGTTTCTCAACTATAGCCTCTTCACCCCATTAAACTTTCTTGTCTTGTTGGGATTTAGATGGCTATGGCATTTAAGCCCCAATCTATCCACCACATATTGGCTTACATAGTTCACTTCACTCCCATGATCAACCATCAAGCCACTTAGCTTTTCAAAGATGATGCATTTTGTAAGGAAGAAATTCACTTCAACTTTGGTTGCTCGGGATAAAGTTGTTGCTTCCATATCTATAGTGTATCGACGATGAGAAATCTCAACCAAACAAGTAGCAATATATATGTTCCTCACTTCCACTCATGTATGTCACTCAATCAAGGCTTTTACACACTCAATTAAGCTCAACACTCTTTCCTTTTACCACTCAAACTCTTCATGAAGTTCTTATAGCATTCACCCAAAGCCATGCAAAACTACTTAGTCTAGGATACCAAGTTCTCATGCAAATTCAAGCAAATGATCAATCAGAATCCACAAATAAAAGTCAAAGAGTTTAAGGATCGTCATTTAATTCAATTCAAGTGATAGAACAAGTAGGAGTCAAAGATAATTTCTATCAACCACCAAGAGATCAAGAAATTGTGATAAAGTTTTCTATCAATGCTAAACAATTTTCAAGCCTCTATTGATATCAAATTTTCCACAATGAAAGAGAAAATGTAATCAACAATGTTCCTCAATCAAGTATTGATCAATAAAGCACAAGAATTTTCAATCTCAATTTTATCTCTTTTTTTTATTACAAAAAGTTTGTTTTGTTTTGCAGAGAAATAGATGATTGGAAGAACAATCACTTAGCAAATAGAATTTGCTCTTGTTTCTAGCCTTAGGCTAGTTCCGACAAACAAATTGATCACAAGAAATTAGTAGGATAGATATAAAACAAACAAATACAAACAAACATATGATCATACTTTTAATACAAATATGATAATGGCACATCCAAACAAGAAAGAATACAAAGATAGTAAAACCTAGATGAAAAACCCAAAGCTCTTATACCAATTTATGATGTCAATGCTTCCCGAGACCATTTTTGGCAGGTAGGTCGAAATCGCACAGAAGACAGGATTTTACCAAGGTTTAGCTTTTGACTAGTTAGAATGACCTGTGAGATGGATTCCTATCAACTATTATCTTGATTTGGAAGACTAATCAATACCCTAATCCTAGTAATTGATAGCCCTAGTGTAATTCTACAAGAACCCTAAAAGAGTTTTGTAAGAATTTCAAAAATCAAAGACCGGAGTCTAGGTTTGGCTCAAGGAGCTTAAGAAGAAACGTTGTTTCTCTCTCTCAAATGGATTTCATCATAAAAGTTATGTTTGTAATCCAAGAAGGAAGGCTCTTTAAATTCTAAAAATCTAACTAAAGAAGCTGGAAATAAATTTATACAAAAGCCCTTGAATAAGGGAAGAATTGCAAGTTGAAATGAAAGGGAAAAAAAAGTCTGGAACATTGTTGCCCTCCATGTCTCATCCGACGTTTGATGGAAGGAAGCTAATGCCAGACAATGAGCCTGCTATAGCTCCGGACTCCCTCTGTTAAGCTGTTGGAATGAAGATCGATTCTACCCAATGCTGGACAAGTTGTAATGTTACACCTATCTTCAACATTTGTCTTACCGTCCTTCATCCTTCTTTATGCACTTCGTTTCTAGTCCGTCTTGTCATGTTTTTGGCATGAAATTCAAGTTCTTTGTGGCAATCAAATGTGGTGCATTTCCAAATCTTTGAGTTCGCAAAATCCCCTTTAAGCTCTGGGTTTGCAACATGGCTTCTAACTCAAGTTTGTTGCTCTCCAAGGTCTTCATTCCTTCTTGAACTTGAAATGTTGACATTTGAATGCTTTAAACTTTCCATGAATATTGTCTTTACGTGATCGTCCTTTAATGGCATCAAATTATCCTCAATTCAAAGTTTGAATCTTTCTTCGGATCACATCAGCAGCGCTTGAGGTGAAAGAATTTTTCTATGAGCCAGTTATCACAAGATTCAACATTCCTAATTGTTGATAATGTATAATGGCACATAGTTTGAAGCAAAGGAGTTTGAAGATTTTTGTGATTAACGTCATATTGAACATTGCTTCACTTCTATAGGTTATCCTCTAACAAATAGGTTAACAGAGTTGACTAACAGCATCATTGTGCCAGGAATGAAGAAAAGTCTAGATCAAGCTAAGACTAAACAGGTTGACAAATTGTCGAATGTTTTGCGGTGTTGCAGAACAAAAGAGTCACCATTCGAATCGTCTTTCGATATGGATGCATTGATTTGTGTAGAAATTGGAAGACCATATTTGAGGTTGGATTACTTTAATTCTAAATACTTTGATGCCCAAATAGCTAAAAATCTTAACTTACTAGAGTACACCAGAAACATAATGGCTGCAAATGCAGCAGTATACAAAAGAAACCAACAGAGTACTTGAACAAAAAGATTCGACCATCACCCATTCGATTAATAGACATGATACTTCAAAGGAATGAAGTTAGGAGACAAGAATCAACAAAAGAACTTGACCTTATATGGGAAGGGCCACACATCGTGGCAAAAGACAGTGCTAATAGAAGTTATCAACTGAAAGACATAGAAGGGCAAAACATTGATAGATCATGGGAAGTTTTTACTTAGTTCTAGCATAAAATATCATTTAGAAAAAGCATATAAAACATAAAATACATGCATACATTGATTTTATACAGCAAAAAACCCCTACATTATCATACAATTGAAAATTATAACTTGATATATAATTATGCTCTCTCTTTATTTAAAACAACAACATTAAAAGTACTTATATTTCGTTTGACTCAGAACAAACCTAAAAATCCATTGAAATTCAAATTAATATTACTTAGAAAATCCAGGAAGGTTAAGCATGCTGGAGCTTATCTTCAGAAGGCTTCCTCGTTTTTTAGGTAACCAGCTCTATAGATGACCCCGTAGAAGCTTTATTTACTTCTACCCTAACATCCCTGCCATCCATATTGTCAGTCAGTTGTCTTTCAACCCACTCCTTCATCTTCTTTGTCTTCGTCACTTGAATGTGGCATATGTACAATCAACCCTTATGTTCCTTTCAAATCTTCTTCTTCATCAAGCTCAGGAGACAGAAAGCTTTGTCCTTCCTCTTGTAATGAAAACCTCATACCAGGGATATTTCGACTTGACTGGTGGCCCTATCATAAAATTTTGAATATGTAATGCAAACATAAAATTTGGGTGTTGATCATATACAGGCATAGCACAAGCTTCAGGCAAGAAAGACAAAGAAAGTATCTGCAAAATGAACTTGAATTGCTCAGATTTAAAGAAAACATCTTAGACAATCTTTTCTACTTTGGAAAACATTTGGCCTTCACCATCTTCATACCTTTCTACTAGTCATTTATTATCCTTTTGATATTCAAGTCAACTTCTTTTTCTACTAAATCGAAGCCTTCTATTCTCTGATCCACATAGCCCTTGCTTCGGAAAATAGCTAAGAATTTCTGCCGTTTACCTTGCATATTTCCATCTTCACATTCACCTTCTCTTTCTCAGCCTCTTTTACCTCTCCCTTGGCTTTCTTTAATTGTAATCCTTGCTTTTCAAGAAATCTATTGTAATCCTTACCGCTAGTGGAAAGGCATCTACAAGAAATCTATTGTTATCATGGGTTGAAACTATTCTTTCATCAACTATTTTCCACTCTGGTACATGTGTGTAAAAGTAAATATACTGTTCTTTTACATAGCTCCATCTTGTACTTGACCAACATCTTGTCAGTAAGTGAAGTTTTAGGACTAGTCTAATTTTCTTAGCTTTCAATCTCTTATGAGTTTTATGTCAACAATGTAATTGGGTTCTCACATCTCCATCATACTAAATTAACTTGAAACCAAACCTTTACAGTTAGTAATACCCCAACATCATTCCCAATGAGTAGTATATCATTAAAGAAATGAACAAGGAACGCCACAATCTTGTTTGTCTAGTCTCTTCTAGGTAGAAGGTTCATCAACATTTATATAAATCTATAACACTTAATGGTTTCGTCTAAACGTATGTTGCATTACCTTGATGGTTGCTTTAATTCAGGAAAAAAATAGAAGACTAGATCATGTTGATGAACCATCACAAGTGGAATCTATCTTCCTCCTTCTTCATCGAGCAAGATTGTTCTCATCGATGCCATATAGCTTTGGCATTCTGCTATCTGAGAGAAACGCTGGTGGGCAACGCAACCCATTCTTCTATCGTTCTTCATCGAAGAAGGCCAACAGGTAAGCCTAAGGTTAAAATCATGTATAGGCTACATCCCCGCTTTTTGGGTGCTTCATTGAAAAAGTAGAGGGCTCAAATTCTTAGATGATAATTTGTAATGATTTGGTTGGTGTGATTCTCGTGTATGGAATTTTTTATGTGTTACTTTATTTAAGGATTTTTTCTTACGGATATTTGTTAACGATATAGTTTTAGGACTTCCAACAGCTTAAGTATTAGTAATGTTTTGAACATGACTGAGCAGTTATGTTTTGAAAGTGCTTTAAATTAAATTCATACCATTTTTCAATCTCTAAGTTATGTAATGCTCAGTAGTTTATGAAGTATTCTTTATCTTTTGAACTCCTGCAAGTGTACCAAAAGTTTATAGAAAACTAGTCCTCATGATTGAGGGCTACGATTGAAAAATCCACAATCTTTCTTTTAGTTTTCCCTGAACTTTGAGCTTTTCTTCGAAGCGTGGTGTATAGTGTATACTTGTGATGAAAATTTTACCAAATGTTATTTCCTCTTGAAGAAGCTTACTCATTTCTTGTTTAGTTTTAATACCTGAGTTAATCCCTTTTTAAAACTTTTGTTGCATGTTTAAGTAGTAGATTCTCTTAATAGTTGTTTTATTGTTTGAAGTTTTATGAATAGTTGTTAATTGCAATTGGATAGAGTTAAGTGAATAGTTTCTAAATCTACGAGATAGAGCCTAGCAAAAAACAAGAAGGTTATGGATGTATGTATGGTCAGTCTGAAGTTTATAATAGTCTTTTTCCAAGCTGGAAAAAAAGGGATTGATAGTAATGTAGGTTGTTTTTTTCTTTTTCATCTTAGTTGATGGCATTTCTCAAGTGCATGGAGAACATTATATATCATCTTGATGTATCATGTCTTTTGAGCAAAAAAAAGATGCTACCTCATTCTAGGAACGTTTTACATTTCAATAGTTGTTCTGGAGTTTGAATATTCATTTCTTATGTGTTTTGAATAAGTTGACACTAGCTAATGTGAGCAATGAGGGATGTGAATTGAGGATATTTTTGTATGTGTTACTTAATTTAAAGGTAGCTTTATAATGGGAAGACGAAATCAATAATGTTACAAATTGTGATTCAATTTGTGTACTAAAGATGTGATATATTGAAGCGTGGGTTGGTGGATGGAGTGTAACAGATGGGATACTTGTTCAAATAATTGCATGCTCTATTGGGGGGTTGATGAAATTCTTAATGAGTGTGCTATTTGTAATTCTCCAAGCTACTCGAAGGAAGGGGGGAAATCCCATCTAAGCGAAGAAGGTATTTCTTTGTAATACCATGTCTGAACAGTTATTCATGTCCACCAAAACTACTTCCCTCATGCTATGGCACCCTGAAGGAAGAGTAAAAGATGGAGTATCTGGACATCCAGCTGATTCTCAGGCATGGAAATCTTTTGATGAAGTTAATCCTTTATTTGGTGAAGAATGTCGTAACATGAGGCTTGGCCTCTCAGCCGATGCGTTTACTCCTTTCTCAAACATGAATCTATCTCAATAATAGCATTTGGCAGTCATATTGGTTATATATAATCTAACCCCATGGTTTTGCTTGAAGCCACCATATTTTATTTTGTCAGCATTGATCATTGGTCCAAAGTCTCCAGGGAATAAGATTGATTTGTATATGTAGCCACTCATAGAAGACTTGAAACTCTTGGGGCAGGATGGTGTCATGAAGTACGATGTCATGCAAAAGGTTCTTTTCTGCTTACGTCCAGCCTTATTGTGGACAATAAGTGATTTCCCTGTGCATGGTAATCTTGTGATTATTCTGTTCCGAATCATAAAGCATGAACAATTTGTGGTGTTACTAGCTTGAGCTATTGATTGTCACATAGTGGAAAGTATAGTTTCTTATACAATCGACGCTTAGTCCAACAAACCCACAAATTACACAACGACAAAGTCTCATTCCATGATGGTCAAGAGAGTAGATGAGCACCAAAGAGGCTTGAAGGTGTGGAAATATGGCTTTAGCTAGAGGACCGAATATACCATGGAGGATATCAAGAAGTGGAGTAAGTCAGATTACAAGAAAAAATTTGGAATAAATAGCTTCTATTGGAAGAAGAGGAGCAATTTTTAGGAGTTGCCATATTGAGGGACAAATCTCATGAGACACAATCTGGATGCAATGTATATTCAAAAGAACTTTTGTGATAATCTCTTATATATTATTCTAGGTGACAGTAATGGAACCAAAGATACACTCAAAGCCCGTCAAGACTTAGAACAGATCAACATGAAGAAAACACTTCATCTTGTACTGAAAGCCTCTAGTACAAGTTATATTTTGAAACCAGCCCCATACACCATGTGTCGGTCGGAAGTTGATTGGTTCCTGGGGTTATTGAGGGATTTGCATGTACCTGATGGCTATTGATCAAATATTTCATGTCCGGTGAATTTGGAAAGAAGAACAATTGGTGTTTTAAGGTCTCATGATAGCCACGTATTGTTAAAACTATTGATTCCTTTGGTATCTCTAACAACGTTACCTAAGAATGTTGTCCTGTTAATAATTGAGATAGCGGCATGTTTTAGGCAGCTCGGTTGGAAGATAAACAAGTCCAACTCCCTAGAACAACTTTAAGAATGCTTTATCACTAGCTTCTTTGATATTGTGGAACATCTACCAATCCATTTTGGCCGAAGATGCTCTTATCGCAGGACCAGTTTAATGTAGATGGATGTTCCTAATTGAAAGGTAAAAGCTGTTACTCTTCATTTTATATCAATGAAAATGGTAACAAATCTTATGTTGTACAATTTAATTTATTCCTTTAGCAGGCACCTTATGATATTGAAGAGGTATATTTGCAATTGCTCTCGTTCCGAGAGTTCAATTGCGAGTGGGTATCTAGTGGAGGAATGCATGACATTCGTATCTAGATACGTGGGTGATGTGGAGACAACGGAGAAAAGGCCATCTAGATACACGAATAAGGGATTCAAGATGGGCAGGCCTATTGGGAAAGGTGTTGATGTCGTGTTCAATCTCAACACTCTCATGCAAGCTCATCGATGGGTGCTCTCTAATTTGGAGGCCAAGATTTCTTTCCGAGATTAAGTCATACATTCGAATGACTTCATTCATCAATGTCCACTGTTGCCATTTGGTACTGAAACGTCTAAAATGGATATGGCAGCCTTCACATGAGTTTTCTGGGGAAAATGCACGAGCAACCCTTCACGAAAAACACATATTCAAGCAGCCACACATTTTTTACTCAATTTTGTTCCTTAACAGCAGTCCTTCTATATGGCATTTCTCAATTTTCAACATTTGTGCTTATTAACTAATAGGTTTTTGAAAATCTAGAATAAGTCGAAATATAGCAAGTGCCCCATACAATCAAGCATGGAGCTACAATGTATGTGATGATAATGGTTTCAGGGTTCGGAGCAGAAGGCACAAGGTTAATTGTTGTACCCGAAACAGTGGGGTTCTTTGTATTGCTAGTTTAAATAGTTATGCAAGTAGTAAAGACAAGAATCCAGTGGAACAGTAGCATATTGCAGGGTGCTGACTGACATTTTCAAAATCTGTTATAGTAATGATTTTCAATTTATGCTATTCAAATATGATTGGGTAGACCTTCAACGCGAGACAAAGTTAGATGATTTTGAGTTTACCCTAGTGAATTTCAACACTTGCTGTATCACGATAATAAAGAGATTGATGAGCCATTCATTATGGCCAACCAAGCAGAACAAGTATGGTACCCGTGATGCCCAGCTGAAAATGAGTGGCATGCGGCTATGTTAATTTTCAGTGGCATGCGGCTATGTTAATGATGATTAGAGATAACTATGATGTGTATTCACAAGATAACGAGTTGGCTACTTTTCCCACTTAAGAGGGGGAAGAATAACTTCGATTGTAGACGTTTACATGCACCAACATGAATGTTGGGTGGATATGTGTTTGTATTTTGTTAGTAGTCTAGAATGGTATCGTGTCTTCTTAATATGTGTTTAAAAGAGAAATGCTAGCTTGTGAATCAGGAAGTGAATTGTATAATTTTGTAGCTACATTCATCACAAACTTTCAGGAAGAAGGTTGATAATAGCCATGAGAATGGGAGTTGACAAAGCATTCTTAAATATATGCTCCATTGCAACAGTCGATGTTGCCAACAGTGCTAGAAATTATAAAAAAATTTAACATGAAAAAGAAAGTGGAAAAGAAATAAAAGGAATCAGTTTGCTAAAGTCCTTACATGGTAGAGTACTTAAATATAGAAAGAGGAGCATAAGAAGGCATAAAAATTTGTTGTAGCTGAAATTAAGGCATGAAAAGAAATTTATTATCTGAATGGCAATGCTTCTGTTGTGCTTGGAATTGACCAGAACAAGCTCAATTTTTCATCTTCTCTATTTCTATCAAGCACACAAAAATATACAAATAATAATGTGATAACATAAAACAAAATTTTTTATATTTCTCTATTATATCATCTTTGATACATTTGCATTTAGAGGAATGTTTGGAACTGGTCAATTATCTATATGGTGCTAAATTGGATTCAGTTTTGGTTATTCCACTTGGGACTACTTGTATATCACATATTTTAGGACATAAGGATTGATTGAAGAGGAAATGTCTTAAGCAAGTCAGAGAGCATAAACCCACGGAAAGTTCTTAGCACTGCAATATAATGGAGTTAAGTTGTAGAAAGTTCTGAAGTTACAGAAACTTAAGGTACACAATAGAGTTGTTTACAAAAAGTTAGGTTACAAAAAGTTCTTAGAGTTACAAAAAGTTAAGCTACATAAAGTTAAGTAGAAAGTTAAGCTACAGAATAAGTAGAATTTCCCTCAACTATGCACTGTTGTAGAAATTTAAGATAAAATATACAAAAGTATTAAGCCAAAAAAGAAGGCTCCTAGATGCAACAAATCACCTCAATTGGCATAATATAATTATGAAAATAACATTACTGTAGTGATTGCACCTGAAAAATGCAGATTACAGTTATGAAAAATGCTTATTCAAAATTACACTAAATTCAAGAAGGCTTCTATTCTATAGTTCAATTACAGTGATGAAAATTCAATCATTTTATTGAACGATATCATGGAATAAATAATTGCAAGATTATGGAAGTTTATAGCCATTTACAATCAATTAAGCTTCACTCATTGATTTTTGTTGATAATTTGCAGATTCAATGACGACACAGGGTCGAAGCAGAAATATGTCATCTTGCTTTACTCCCTGAGATCAGCAAATCAGAGGGAAATTGAAACATTAGTCAAATGGTATTTTTCTTTCCATCTAGTTTATGAATGTCATTGAAAATTGTACTTTTCTTCCATCTTTGATTGTTAGATCTAACAAAGTTTCTGCAACAATGTAGGTTCATTGTTAACATTCACCATCGCTGTGGGAGGTTATGGACAAAGCCACTTGTTTGCAAATACCCTTTTTGAGGACAAAGGTAAATAAATACTCACCACTATTCACAAGCTTTTCTGCACTCAACATCAATTAAATTATGTAAAGATAAGGTTTCCTTTCTTTTTTTGTTAGCTCCCACAGCAAGTGGGAAGTGAATAGTGGAGGTATTTTGTTCTTTTTTTTTCCCAGTTTTTCGTTGAGATGAGAGTGCTCCTGAAGTGTTTACATTGGATTGCTACCAGCACTTTGTAAGCAATTCATTCATGTCAATTTGGTATTTATTTTTTTTATTTTTTTTATGAAACTTACTTTTAGATGATGGATATAATTTTATGGTTTTGCAAATCACAAAAGGGTGGTGTGCACTTTAGGATTTCAACTAGCTTGGAGCTGAACTAGCTCGTGTCCCGGATGATATTGATTGCGACAATAGTGAATATGATGAGCAAAAAGTTGTCTGCAATGTAAGTAAACTGTTAAATAATTTGATAAACAGTTCAATTTCCCAGAACTCTTCATTTGACGAAGTTGAATGATCATTTCTCTCTTAATCCATGCAGGAAAAGGAGTCCAAAGGAGCTACAAAGATTCATCGGGTTTTGACACAAACACGACTTCATTTCACGGTGCTCAAGAATAAGAAGGAATTTCCACAAGAATGTCAGTCCCCATGGCATCCGCACCAGCGCAGTGCATCCTGCCAAGTCAATCCGCCACACCCCTGCATATCTCAGTTGTGAAGTAGAATATCAACCATGTCCACAGAGGACTGAGCTAGTGATGGAGACCTAGCACCATCAATACCTCATGGACCAATCACAAGGGCACGAGCAACCAAGATGAGAAAAGCTTTG
>JAWZTD010030918.1:14830-27471 GCA_035221335.1 Echites panduratus
GAAATAGGATTTCGATTAAATAATCTATTTCCTATGTTACGATGTTCTCTTTTAGTATTATTATTGTGAGGACATAGATATATTATGGAGTGTGGATCTCAACATGTTTTAACGTAAGAAAAGGTTGAGTGAAATTTTTTTAATCAAATAATAATGGTGAAAAAAGAAAAAAGTATGATCAATCTTAGAATGGATGCACAGCACAGTACCTGTGGGCTCTCTCTGTCGCTCGCATTATCATCATGATGATGATCACAGGTGGAAAATATTTACCCATTTTCCTCTTCTCTCTTCATAAAAATCCAGCAGGGAATGCTTTGCTTTGCTTTGCTTTGCTTTATAGGGACTGAGAATACTTAACTTTTGGCGCCAAACCAACTTGTTCGTTTAGTGGGATGAATTTTTAGAAAACAAAACAGAAAAATCAATCAGCTTTCTTCTTCTAGGTCATCAACTGTTTACAAAGAAAATCTTTTTCTTACTCGGGAAAATTAAAAGAGAGACAGAGGTCATCCATCAGCTGTAAGATCACAAGAAGAAAGATTTTAAGAACGGGAGCAGAAGCCGGTGGGGAAGGAGAAAAAGTTAAACCTAGCTTAGATCAAACAAATCAGAATATGGAAATTGAAATGGAATCATCAAAGTGGGGATCAATTAATTGTGGTCCAATTTTGTACAAGAAATTGGAGATAGGGGGAATTGAGTGCACATGTTGTGCACATTAAGGGAAGAGATCACAAAAGTGGTCCATCCCAATTTCATTATGAAGAGTTGATATGGATCTTTCAAGGCTATCCCATATTTGGTAAGACACCATCCAAAAAAAAATTCTCCTGCAATGCCATCACCACAAGGGAATTTGGGATCATCCCACCAGAGAAAAAAGGGATTTTCCAGTAGCAGCAAAAGTGAGCTCTTTTTTAGCTTCAGAAATCATTCACTTCAGTTGATTGATGCACCCCCAAAATCCAGAGAGCATAGAAACTAATCAAGGGAATACATGCCCACACTAAATAGATTGCAGGGTCTTTGGCTGCCCATATTGGTTGCGTGATGTGCCTCTAAGCCCCATCAAGGTAGAAGTAACTTTATTGGTCAAGGTCAAACCTAGTAAGAATATTGACCACATGAATAGAAAAGAAAAAACACTTTGGTGGTGGTCCTAGTAGAATAAGAGAGTAAACGGCTAGCTGCTCTTGAAGGGTAATTCTATTCTGCCCAAATATAGAAAGACCACTGGGTGCCTTTGCCAAGAGGAGAAATGTGTTCTTTAACTTAAGCATGCCCAGAAAGAAAACTCAAAAGGAAAACATTTAACAGGAAGGAATGAATGAAAGGAAAATACAACAAAAAAGTTGCATGTCATGTGTATGGTTTGCCTATAATTAGTCAAATAGATCTTAGCTCCTTCAAAAAAATTGGTCAGAATAATAAAATTCACCCCAATACAGTTTGTTGGTCATAATCATATACTAATTCCTGTTTCTATACTAAGAAAAAGAAGAAAAGAAACACGTCTTCTATTTGCAGATGTATCTGCAAAAAACTGCTCCTAGTATGAATTTCTCTCTCTCACACACACATCAGTTGTTGCAATGTAAACTATGTTTTAATGGGTCCTATATATGGTGCATATCTAGAAACAAAGCCACTCTTTGGAGTCAAATCTCCCCACCAGGTCATTTAAATTAAAAACTAAATAATGCAAAAGGCCAAAATTCTATCTCTAATGTTAGGACTGACTCTACCAATGGAAAAGGATGAATGAGAGGCCCCTCAGCAATTAGTAACAACTACCCACTATTATTGTTTAGGCTTCTTCCATTCTTCTAAAAAATAGAACATAAGCAGCCGAAGATTTTATCTTGTCCTCGCTGATGAGAGATAGATGGCTATCATCAAAGTCATACCACTGACCACCGCCATGCTGCATCACATTTGAAAAAAAGAGAGTTCATTCAAATCAATAAAAGAACACAACCACATAAACTTAGAAATATTAGCCCAAATCAGCAATAACAGATATGGAAAATTAGATTGCCATTATCACCAAGCACTCCCTAATGATGCACAATGTAAACACAGTAACAGAGCTAGTGCATTTGTAGACCAAATAAGACAGTTGCAGTCACCCAGCAAGATCATGAAATGATTTGCCTAAAATCATCAAAGACTCAATATTCTAGATACGTCAGTGCTAACTTGCAATATTAAATTGCTTAATGGAAATAAATAGACTTTATTTTAAAACAAATTGGAAAGAAATTTACTCAGTAATTTTATTCCAGAAAAGATGAAAGGACATAAAAGATAGTATGGCAAAATGCTACTTACATGAATAAATGCAGTGTAGTGGCCTCCTCCCATGCTTCCGTAGTGATTACTAATTGCATAAAGCATGTAACGATGAGAAGTTTTCCCATCTTTGTGAGCTACATATGTTGATAAATCAAGATCATGTATAGGGAAGTCAACATAAGTCTCCAATTTGTTTTTCCAAAAGCGGCTGTATGAGAATCTTTTTAGATGGATGACCAGCACCTCCGGCAATCTCCAAAGATCTAACTTTTTACTAGCTTGGCAATGATCCTTGCAGACAGGGCAGTACCTGACATAAAACATAATATACAGCACATGAGAGTACATTCAGTCTGAAATATGGCTTAAGAAGCTTAACATTCCCTGAAGATAAGATCAGATGAAATCTTCATTCATAAAAAGCTAACCTTCTATTCCATTTTATAGGACAAAAGGCTCTAAAAGTACATATCAAAGTTTTCAGGCTTCAAGCAAAATGACTCAATAAGGGGAAAACATATTCTACACACAAATGTGTTTATAGATTCGTTCAAGATCTAAACAACCAGCACAAAAAATTGGTCTAGGACAAGGACACTAGAACTGATGCATGTGACTTATCTTCGAACCCAACAATAGTAAAGTGTTCGGTTTTTAGATCTAAAAGCCAAAACTTTCTCAAAGAAAAAAATGCCTTTAATCCATTTCATTCATAATGCTTATTAATTGCGTTTCGCATCCTAGAAAATGCATTGTCTACCATAAAATAACGAAGCACGTGTGCATGGCAGACAATTAGCGAATCAAACTAAAATAAGGTAAAAAAGAATTATGAGAAATATTTGAAATCAGCAAATTTACCACATATCGTCAGGCCCAAGAGGCTCCTCCTTAAGAAATGCCTCGAGACATTTATATAAAGAAACAGACTCCTGTGGTCTTTTTATTGAGAACCCTAACTTGAAAACTTCAGGCAATGAACAAAGAAGCCTTGTATTAGACTCTGCAATCATCCTATCAGACCAGCGTACAAACACATTTAATTTTCCTGGCAGAGACACGGAGCTAACTGGCTCATCCATAAGAATCTCAACACCTTCAACACTTCCTTTTTCATTGGCGACATAGAATAAAAATCCAGAATCAGAACAGGCTTCAGACCCTTCTGCATCGTTATGCACTTCATTCCCATTTGATCCAGAAGTAGTAGCATCCTCCAGTTCCTTCTTTAGTTCAGTTACAAAGTTAGTTAAGCTATCAGCATTATCAACAGAATTCTCTTTAGTTATCAAGAATGGGGACATCAATTTTAAGTACAAGTCGCGTATATCAGATCCTTTTGTAAATTTACTATATGTTACTAGAGGAATTCCAAATGTCCGCCAGCCTTCACTTCGAACCCCAGAACAATATTGCCTGCCAATATAATTTTATCAGATATCTGGAGCCCAAAAAAAATTCAGAAACAAAGACGGGCATCGAAGCAAATTATACACAAGGATCCAGGAAAATGAGTACATCATGGAGCAGAATCCATTTTTATTTGAAACTCAAAGGTATCAACAAGTACAAGGAATCAAATTCATTACCCAAATGGATATTTACTTATAACCCAGAAAATAAAAGTTGGCAACTTATCAATAAGACTCAAAACAACATTAGTCAACATAAGTTAACTGTGACTTTGCAATTTGTTTGCAAAGATACTATTGAGAGTTACTAAAACTTGTTAACTACCTTAATTTGGAGCCCTTTAAATATAATATTGTTGTTGCTTTATCAACCACAATTTGTGTTCAATACTCATGCATAAGAATCTATATAATGTTTCTTTTGAATATATCTATGACATTGTAGATATGGAAGGCTGACTGTTCAAATTCGAAAGCAACTAAACTTACTCTTCCAATTGTTGGTGAGTAAACACCACCAGAGGGACTTCCTTGGCATCTTTTGGTACCCGATAAGCAACCAGGCGATCCTCGTCTCTGATTAGTGATAATGTATTAGCTGAATCCTCCAGAAAACGGATGATGCGATTGTTAAATACCTGTAAATCACTAAATGGTGTAGGTGCTCAAAACGAAACTAAAGGGATAGTGAATGGCAAAATCAAACATGCAGAAATACAAAATATTTTAATGTTAATTTCTGCAGCATACCTCAGCAACTAAAAGGGTCTCATCAACCCTTAAACAGCAAGTACTTAAAGCCTTAACAAGATCCTCAAGCTTTCCATTTTTGGGAACATGAATGGTATATGGGGATGGCTCAGCACTGCCATCAGTTGTCACCAATGTCAGAGTCATTGTCCGCATTGATGTTGATGGTAGAGGTAGTGACAAGTACATAAATGGATCAAAAGTAACAGAAACCTTGCTGCAAACCGGGCAAACTAAGGTGGACCTGTACTGACCCTGCAATTTCATTCAACCACAAAACTTCTGTCAACAATACTTACCGAGGAATATCTTAGTCTTGTGTGCAATATGATAAGCATTCTAGACTACCTAAACTCTTAGTTCAAAAGATTTGTGGAACTCGTCATGCCAATGAGTTATTGCTGTTTTAGAACATGAACTCTTATTGAAAAGGCCTAAAGACAAATTGAGTTAGAACACTAACATGAAGAGAAAATTAGTCTGGTTAACCACCAAAGTTATGGACAGTCAAATACACAATTAGTCATTGAATTTTGTACTGGATAAGTGCCGAAAATTGGGTATCGGTTAATCGATGATGAAGCAAAAAATTTATCATGAAGGAATGCAGGGATTGTTTTCTCCAAGAGAACAACCTAACAACAAGACTTAAACATAGTCTCAGAAAGCTATATCGGACTAGTTTGCAGATTGCCTATATATACACCCACGAAAGAAGACTTAGATTTGATATTTACTTGGCAGACATCAACAATGATAGAATCATTGCGAGCTAAATGATTCCTCCAATATTCATCTGCTACTTCATCATCTGGGCGGTTATCATCATCCTTGACTTCAACATATGGTTTGCACTTCACTCTATTCAAATCTTCATGGAGACCGTCCAACAAAAATGCAAGGAGTTCCTGCAGCCAAACAGTGAGTTCTTCAAGCCACATTACAGTCTGATGGCATAAGTAAACTTTAATTGTCTTTACTTCAACTCATGTTCGTAACTGTTAAAAGATACAGAAATATAAAGAACTAGAAAAGACAAAAACAGAGAGAATCTGATCGTTTAAAGCAGATATTATGACTTCAAATTGGAAAGTAAAGGAAGCAAATATACTTGAGAGTCATGCTGATTAAAACCACTGAATTGAGGAGCTAAATGGGCAAGTTTTGACTTGAATGTTCTTGGTGCAACAGGACTAGCTCCAGGTGCCCATAACTTCTTCAGCAAATCTCCAAAAGCAGAAGCAATCTCACCCTACCAGAAAAAGTAGAAAATATCATAAAATATATCTGAAAACCATAATAACCATGGAAGAAATATTTTGATAGCAATTCATTTTTACAAAGAAGGCATCTATTGAATCACATTGAGGATCTCGCTTGAAGATCAAAAGACCATGGAAAAGGAAAATGTAACTACAGAACAGAATCTAAGAGAAGGGTTATAAATCCCTGCTCCCAGTGTTGAAATTATAAGAAACTAACTAATTTTCATTTTCAAGATTGAAAGAAATTTTTACTTCAAAATCCAGCCCAAATAACAGCAAAATGAAGAGCCATATAGAGCAGGTTGATGACATAAGCCTGAAAAGAAATGTGACATACTTTCATGCCCAAAGGGTTGTCAAGATTTATTTCTCTCTTGTAATCTCCAAGAAAATAATCAACCATCTTTGGTGTGTGTGCTAGACATTGAAGGGCACTGTTCATGAAACAAGTATTGCCAAGGTTCTGCAATCCAGTTAAGCCCAAGGTACCAGCTTCACCTGAGCTGCCAACAGAGGCACTGGAATTGCTTCTGAAGAAATTAGAGGTCAAATTTCCAGCAGAACCATTCATCCCCGTTGAAGTTCCATTAGGATGTTGATGTCCTCTATTTCTTACCGGATCTGATAATCCATAAACCTGCAATTCCAGCAGTACCTGCAGGAAAAACAAAAGAGAAACCATAAAGAAAGCCAGAAAGTACAGAAAAGGAAGCTAGCCATATAAAAGTAATATATTGTTTGCATAAAATGTATCTGACCAAGTGCAGAAGCATAAAAATGGAAAGTTATGTGAAAATTTATAATGTAACAGCTGAAGAGGCATAAACTAAATACAACTACTCTACCATAAGGAAACCAGGGAAACTGATTGCTAGCATAAAAAGCAAAATTGCTTAAGACAAATCAAAAACATATCCCACCACTCCCCACACCAAAAGATCCACGAAAAGAAATACATATACATGCACGCACACACACACATATATAGACACAGTAAAAGCATATTAATTCCCCAAAAAGAAATAGGAAGCAAATTAATTTCCATATTGCTGTTTGGAGTTTCAAATGTAGAGTATTTCCTTTTCTCTAAATCTCTAAACATTCTCATATATACCCAGAAAACATGGTCCTCTGTGCAAAATCCAATGCAATATGATATAAGATTCACAAATATGACACTATCCAGTATAATATATAAATATATATATATGTATATATATGGAGTAAGAATTGCGTCAATATATGATGTCTAAAATGTCTTCTTCAAGTAAATAATGTAAAAAGTAGTATCCAAGATCACCAACATATGGGCAAAATGCTAAAGCTATGTTAAAATTTCGACCAACTCAAACCAGATGAATTTGATTTTATATCTTGTGTATGTTTGTTTCTACTTTAGAGAACCAGTTAATATTGAAAAATGAATATCAAAGAAACTATTGCAACAAAATTAAAAATTAGTGGTACATTGACAAAATTTATATCCACTAGCACTTTACATTAGTCCCAAAATACATGATAATAAAACTTAACAAGAATTCTTATGAGTGCATTTGGGAAGGCTCTTTTGAGTTTTCAAAAAGTGAGAAATAAAGGAAAGTTTATTTGGACAGGGATTTCCACCCTTTTTTCAAAAAAACTTTTTAAAAACTCAACCCAAAAAACTTGAAAAATAGTATTCAAAATCTCAACTTTTTAGAACCAAACTTAGGTGGGACAAAAATACCCAATGGAGAATTAGGAATGGAATGGCAGAGAACTTCTGCCCTCCAAACATTCAACAGACGTGCTGAAGTACGAAACTCTCCGTGGCAAGTTGACTCCAACGGCCGCAGACTTCTTCCTTTCTCCTTCGCCTCTTCTTCCTCTTTCTCCTGCGTGACTTCTTCTTCCTGACCTTTTTGTTCAACACCTTTTTTTTCCCCCCCTTTTTTCGCCAGTAGCTCCCAACATGTCAAATTTCCCTAAACAAAACCGGGAAAAAACATATCTGCAGTCTCAGCGTCTCCGGTCTCTGTTGCTGCTGAGAGAAGCCACAAATTGAGTTGCCAAGGCAAACAACAACCCCACAGATAATTCCTTCAATTGATAGATCGGTGCATTGGATCTAAAATTTCGGTAGACAAGGGGATCAAACTCAGGAGTAACTAGCTACTTCAGAATTTCTTTTCCTCATCATTCTGAGAAGCAGCTTTCTTACTCCTGTGTAAAATCCGATAAATTTGGGTAATATCTGTTGTCTGTATCTGTGTAGAGGCATGGTACCGGCGAATGATGGTGACGGTATGATTTTGAGAATTTGATATATAGTAAGGGTATTTCTGTAACTCATCAACCATGTGAAGGACCTAAATGACTTTTAAAATCTTTAGAAAAACTTTCAATTCTTTTATCCAAATAAACTTTCAACTTTTAAAAAATTGGATCACTTGCTTTGAGAAACAAAAAAATTACTTCTTTTCATTTTTAGAGTTTTGGATCCCTGTCCAAATACAGCCTATAGTTTTGAGAAAATATTTTAAGCAACTTTCTCTATTTCAGTAATTTGAAAGATTAAGTTCCAAAATATACTTTAAAATAGGGAAAAGAACACATACATCATGCTCTGACTGTCGTTCAAAGTCTTTAGTTGTCTTATTCTGTTCATTGAAGCAACAGAGAGGACTCTGTCCAGACAAATCCCAAATCCTTAGCTGCAAGGAGAATTAAGTGTCAAATTTCAAAAGATTTATTAATAAATACCTAGAGTTCAAAACATAGGAACATATTAACCCTTACTGTTTCATTGTCAACAGTAAAAATTTTGACAGCTCTCTTAAAGCACTCCACACTATTTTCCTGAGATTAAAACAAAAAAGGAGAAAACCTATGAAATGAAACCAAAGTAAACCAAAAAAGACAGTGTTGTGATGTAATTAAGCAAATAAAAGATAATTTAAGGAAGCATGCTCTTTGTTTTTGCAATTTATTGGCTACAATGACCATGAAACATAGAACTTATAAAGCAAGAAATGACATAACAAATGGATCACTGGGAAGAAAACTTTACTCCATTTAGTGCACCAGAATTCCTGAAACATACAGATGCAGCCTTCTTACATATGGGCCACCGAACTGCTTGTATTACTCAACTTTAAGCAGATACTGCACACTCTTGTGGAACCATACCCAAACAAAATCTGCCTCAAAACTGAATTGGAGGCTACAAAATCTTCAAGTTATAGAACACTACATTCAGATCCGTCATATGACATTTCTATCAGCATGGGCCTTTTCTAAGAAAGTCATTTCCAAGCTGTCCAGTTATTGCTAAAAAAACACTTCATCACATAATTGGAGGCTAAAAGTAAGCAGCAGAAAAAGATGATATCCATCCTTATCAACCTACTTGTTCCAATATATAATGATATTCCAACACACCCCATTACACTAGAATTTCAAGAACATTACTTAATCCATTTTTCTTTGTACGAGTTGACACTCTATGTTTTGACACAATTAAGGAAGCCTCAAATCTGTAGAGTTTTGAGGGGAAAAGGATGAACCATTTCTAGAAATGAAAAGCAATATATGTGATGATGTGGTAGGTGATGAAAGATAATGGTCAAATAGGAAAAGTTAACAAATACTTCCTCAATTTTATGGCAACAAGTAATTATAAAATTCTACGAAAGTGACAACAAAAGAAAATGTAGAGAGCATCTAACAAGAAAAAGCTTTAGAATCAGGAGGTTTTCAGCAGATGTAAATAACCAAATCCTCTATGTTAGTTAGGTAAACAATAATTGGAACTAATCTATTTCCAATTCAGACTATGATCCCATTAGTTACACTCTCCAGATTCCTAAATTATTTATTTTCCAAAAAAACCAACAAGTAACACTATGGTGAAAATAATTTTTAAACTCCTACAGCTTTCAAAGGAATTATTGGTGTAAATAATGCCTTAAAGTGATGAAAGCTAAAGGCGACAAATAAATAAAAATTAAAATATGCTAGAAGGAAGAATAGTTTCTTCAGAGAAAGAAAGAGACTTCTTCAAGGTACAGAAAAGAAATTAATCCGAAGAATATCCATTTCCTCGATTCTCCATTTGTTGTCATCATAAATAAGGGAACAGAAGAAAAGTAGACACTTCCAGAAGTATCTTACAAGAGGAAATGTTATTCCATCTTTTCAGTAATTCTTAAATTTTTCCTTATACTTTCATTTGCATCACTTAATCCATATATCTAGGTAATCTATAGTAATTATGAGTTATAGGAAAACCCCTTTATTTCCTTGCCCATTTTGAACTATATCTTACTGTCCATTAACAATTTGATTATTCTACTCTTCTTGAACAAGCGTTTCAATCAAGATGTAAAAAGCCAAAAGACAAAGCTCCCCCATAACATGTCTAGGAAATACAGATACAGTGATGAATAGGGGTATTAATTTCTGTTCATAAATAAAATAAAAGAAACCCTCAATAATTTCTGAATCAAAGATAGGAATGATGGATATGACAAAAAGGTGACAAACAAGTCCAATTTAGAGGCGCATTCCATGTTGTGTGTATTATATTGATATGTATTTATACAAATATATAAATATATATAATGGATCCTTTACCATCTGAAATAAGAGAAAAACGAAAAATAGCATGCTGTTTAAGTGTCTTCTAAAACTAACCAGTCAGGCACACCGAATGTAACAAATTCTCATCTCGTCAATTTCCACAGCTGTAGTAAACAACTCACGCAATAAAAGATAGCAATCACTAACTAATGAAGCACTGATGACTCACCGCTAGTGACAAACTGCCTGCGTTACAATATAATGGCACTTCTCTTTTAGGGAAATATGACAGGAAGCAAAATGAAAGCAGACAAAAAACAAAACCTCTACTTTACTTTCTAATGCAATTAGGAAAATTAAATGCAAATCAAGGATTTTCTTTTCTGGCATACTAATTGAACTGAACATTTGAAGAAAATAATTGGTAAAGGAATAAAATGTAACACTCATAGACAAATTAAAACATCATTCCGTTGTGCTATTGAACCATAGTAAGAATCAATATAAGAAAATAATAGTTTAGCTCCCAAATAAAGCAAGAAAAAAATAATGTGTTACCAGGTATTTCCAATTAATTACTAGAACTAGACTTCTTGATAAAGGAAATGCTCAGCATCCAAATAACACAAACTTCAATTTCAAAATGTTATCATCATGAGAAATAAGCTTTAGTGCTTCACTCCAGTACTAAGTTCATGAGAAAAGCATTTACATGCACAATCAAATCAAGACCATTTAAAGCAGGCAACATCTTCTAGTCCTACCAGGAAATGTCAAGTATAGCTTCCACAAAACGGCAATCATAAGACGCCTTAATATCTGGAACATGAAGATAAATCGTTCAATAATGTATGCAGTGGTAATTCAAATTTCAAAGTTCCATAAACCTCAAGACATTTGATGCTAGAAAACAGATATTAACCTTTTTCATTATCTTCACCCCTAACGAGCTAGTTTCCCGAGAAACAGAAAGCCTAAGCTGCAAAGGATAAACATCTGACATATCATCTTCTGCAGCAGAAACACTTCTTCTGTCCTTCGCTATAATCTTCGAAACACTATGCCTGTAGTTGAACAAAAAAAAAAATCAACTCATAAAGTCAATTAATGCCATTAAACTTAAAGAGGAAAATGAAAGAACTCACAAGCTCAGTAGAGCAACAGCAATATCCTTATTCACAATATTGACACATCAAACACAGAGGTGATCTTGTCAACATTGCCAAGATGCCATCTTCAAGCAAAGGAATATTCATAGGAGGATCAATTTAATTCCAACAGACAGAACTCTGTAACTTCCAAGTTATTTAAAGAAGGGGCAAGAAAGCACTACAGGCATGATAACAACAAAAGTGCACGAGCAACTGGTGACAAGTAAATATGGGCAAGTCCATATACATGGGTCATGTCAAGGTAAGGAATTGGATTTAAAACAACAAAACAAAAGACATCTCAAGCAAAGATCACTGTCATAACTTGAGCATCATTATAACAGAAGGAATTATCTGCCAGAAATCAAATAGATGAGATAATTTTCAAGTGTGAACAGGTAGATAACCATTGCATAATTGTTTAAAATATACATGTATCTACATTTTTGGAAATATTTTGTCAGTCCCCAATGGTAAGAACATGCAAAGATTGAAGATGTAAGATGATTATTAGTGAATATAACATTTTAATATCACAACGGACCATTTGAGTGCCTGAAGCCATATCTCTCCAGATATCAAAGCATAGTCACGACCTGATACACCAACCTCACCATTCTCACTATTCAGTGAAAAAGAATCATTCTCTTTCCTGAGGTTAAAAGAAAGATCAGCAGAACTGAAAAAATTGTTAATAAGTTTTATTGGCCCCATGTATGATGGCATAGGAGATGCTGTGTACAATATCCCCCTCTTTTCATCCGAGGATGATGAAGTGTCTTGCGCATCCTTCCACCACCTACAACAAAATGTGATTCACAGAGTTATTCCATTACATGCATATTAGTAAGCAACCTCAACGATAAACAGGAAATCTAGTCTTCTAGTAGAACATTTCACAGACATATTGGAAACAAACTGAAACAAAAAAGAAATACAGATATACTCCAGATGCACACTAATATGCATACATAAATTCATCTCTCTCGACAAGAACATGACAACATAGTAAATGTTAGTGTAATCAAGTCAAACAAAAGAGAAGGAAAAAAAAAACAACATAAGAGACAAAATAAATCTTCTACTTCTTCTAGGAAGATCTATGATTTATGCTTTTCACATGCTTATCTATCACTACCAACCACAGAAAACTATTTTTCCAACACCTATAAATATATATATATATATATTTATATATATATATA
>JAWZTD010030918.1:29137-44804 GCA_035221335.1 Echites panduratus
ATCTGACAGTTAACTTTGACCATTAAATACTTAACTAGAATAATTGATACGATATATTTCGTATATAAAGTATTGAAACGTATTCTATAATTTCTCTCATTTTAGCTTATCCAATAAATATTTATATATTATTATGATAAAAGTGTGTCATAACTCTTCTATGTTCCATCAATTTCAACTTTTATTTTTATAGTCTATAATTATTTAATGAATTAATAAAATATAATTTGCTCTTTTTATTTATGGAAAAAAGTTATGAAATCGGAATAACTTAATAAATACCAACAAAAAAAATGAACATTTAATTTATGTGGCCAATGTAGCGAGCAAGAAAAAGGCTAAACATGTTTGAAAAAATAGAAAAATAATAGTTATGGTGTGGTTGGTAAGTAAGAGGATGAAATTTTTATTATTATTATTATTATTATTATTATTATTATTAGATAAGAAAAATATTAAATTAAAGATGCAATAAAAATTAGAAATGTATTAACCTTTTTGCATTAATATTGTTTATTTGTAGATAGTCTATAAAAATTAAATATTGATACATTTGCTATGCATATTTTTGGGTAAGATTGTTTATGCATATTAGCACAAAACTAACTTCATTTAAAACATTGAATCCATTACAATTTTTTTTTTCCATTCCATGTACTCAGATTAAATATGAAAAATTTTGATATAAATCTCATTCATATCCCCATATATATATATATATATATATATATATATATAAATATATATAGATATATTTATCTAGTTGTCCATATCATACCAAGTAATTAGTAAGACAAATCAAAAGTGTTATTTATTTGTACATATACCTTTTAGACCATTTTGATAGCATGGCTCAACGTGAGTCATGACGTCAAGAGGTTAATGTGTACGCATAAACTAGGTTCATATCAAAATTTTCGTATTGAATATAATTGTACCATGTAAAAAAAAAAGAAGAATGTATTTGTGCAATGTGTTCTTTGTGGTCAAAATGAATGCATTACTTAAAGGTAAAGTCTATCATAAATACGAGTCATGTAACTTGTAGTTCACATCAAGCCACTTAAACAAATATGACATCCAAAGTATAAAATAAGCAAAAAGCAAATATGTTATTGGACTTTTTATGATTTGACTCAATTTCAACCACAAAGTTCATATACTCAATTATGGCCCTATCCATATCAAAATTTTTCAAACTTAAATGCATTAAGTTCATTTTTTCTAAACTTCCAGGAGGTGGAGCACCAGATTTATTTGAGTGGATCTTTTAAAAAAGAAGATCGACAAAAAAACAACTCATCTTAATTAGACTATTATATAATATATGTGTATAAATTTTTCTAATATATTATATTTTTAACTTGTAGATTAATCTTCTTCAGAAAGAATTGGCAACTTTATAATTATCACTACTTTTCATTTTTGTGATTTGGTTCCTTTAGAGATTTTTTAAAAAATTTATCAAAATTTCAAGAGGAAGCAACCTTTCAGGGAGGATTTTGTTGAAACCGCAAGAATTTTCAAGTTAATGAATTGATCTATTTGCTAAGATCAAAACTTCGTGAAACTCTTTGGACTGATGGAATTGTAGAATTTTCTTCCTCTTTTTTGCTTATTAACTAGTCGAGTATTGCAATATTGTTTGTTACCATGAAGAGATATGAGTTAATGTTGGCAAAAGTTAGTTAATTATGGATAGAACTTTGAAAAGAGCCATTTTTCCCCATAGTGACAAAAACCTAATCAACAAGTGGAAGGATTCAAAAGCTTTAAGCTTGTTATATAACACTTTAGCAAAGCTCTAAGATATTTGAAGCAAATAATTTGTTAATTTGAATGACAACATTATGACATGCATATGATACATTAATATTTGACAATAAATTAAATGTCATAAAATATTGTATCTTCCAAATACTAGAAAATATAGTTATTACATTGAACCATATGTTCGTGTCAAGTTTAACCTTTAAAACAACATAATTTACCTATTGAGTCAATTGACCTACCAAATAACTTTTTTATGTATGTACAAGATTTTTAAAAATGTAAAAACTAGATAACTTTCGGAGTTAACAATCCATTTTTTTTCTTTTTAAATATTTTATTGTTCGTCAAGGTTTTGGGTTTTCTCAAATATGTAAGCTATCATTTTCTAAGTTTTAAAATGACAAGATTTGAATTCTTACAAGACGGTCTACATTCCAAATGAAATTGTTGAAATGCATGCATAAGATTAACCAAGACAAACCATGTCAAAAAAAAAAGATGAGGTCATAACTTTTCAATTCCAATTCATGCAATTTAATTATTATTTTACTTTCCAAAGTTTTTTCTAATTTGTTTTATCTTCATTTTTATTTAAATTTACTCTGTTTGATGTATTGGGCATAACTTTATGAAAGGTGTTCTTTGAAAAGTTTTCACAACCATGTAAACTATTTATATATTAATGATTACATGTTACGGTCTCAATTAGGTCAAAATCCAAATGATCCAATTAATATCAATACTTCTTTTCAAAAAATCGGAGAGCCAAAAGAGGATCAATGAAGGCCATCAAAGGAGTGACTTGATAAAGGGAGGAACTTTGATGCTATCAAGAAAAGATTTGAAGGTGGACAAGGTGGTGGGCATGAATTTCAACTACATGAAATTGTATTTCAAGTTTAAGCACAAAGATGGAGTGAAGATGACTTAAAATACACACCAAAACACATTAAAAACAAGTCATGTGAACCTTGGAAGACACCACCATGAAGAACCAAATAAAGCAAGCAAAACCAAGTTAAACACAAGATAAAAGTGAAAAAAGTTTAACATACTAGCTTTGCCAAGGATCATCACTGCAAAATGTATGAGAGAAGTTGCTCTCAACTTCAAAAAGAGAAATCCACTTTTGCTCTCCTTGAAGTTCTTCCTTTTCACTTACCTATGTAGATTTGAACTTCTTTTTTTGGTTTTTCTCAACTTGGATTATCATATAGAGTGCATTTAACTTAAATCTCCTTTAGATATAGTAATACTTGATTTATGGGGGCCTTTTTTTCATATATAGTCACCTGACAATTTATTGTGAGTTTTACTTTTTGGTCGTTTTTATTGTGAGTTGGTGAAATTTTATTACAGATCTATTACTTTTTGTGCGACTACTTATGCAGATCTAGATCATTTTGTCTGACTTTTACCTTTGATGAAAAAATGATTTTTAGCTCAATTTTGTCCCATTCTTGTCTTAGCCTTGTGGATCTCTGATTCTTCTCCTGCTAGTGAGGGTTTGATAGCTTTGGGTTCTGCCTTGGGTATTGATCGACAGTAGTGGAGTTTTTTGTGTTCGTTCCAATGCTTGGGGTGGTGGAATTTCTCCCTTCTGAATTACCTTTTTCTTTTCCTCTTTTTTCCTTCTGGTTTTGTTGCATGCAAATCTTTGGTGTTTGTGTTGTGTGGGCGGTGTTTGCTAGAGGTGGTTTTGTGTTTATCATTATTGGTTTTGGGTCTTTGGTGTTTCTTTTTCCAATGGGTTTTATGTTCATTGTCCAACTACTATGTTTACATAATAGGGGGTTTTTCCATTAGGTTCTGTTGACCCGATTTATAGTTTAGGTTGGTGTCTCATTTTGGTAATCAGTGTTGCTGGTTGGAAACTTGATGGACTTTGTACGGTTAAGAAAAAGAGCTAGAGTAGCGGATTCGGATCTAGAACTAGGGCTAGTCCGAGACTTGGGTTTGGGTTAGGGCTTAGAACTCGATCCTGGTGTCGGATCAGGGCCTATAGTTAGGCCTGGGACTAGGCTTGACATTGAACATGCACTTGGGACTAAGGCTGGGCTAGGTCAAACGATTGAGATTGGGTCGAATCAAAGGGTTGTAAGGCCTTTCAAGTTACGATTGGCTTCAAGTAGTGGGCTTAATACCGATGAAATCAATTGCCTTCTTGATCCATTCTTCTAAATTCTGTTTAGAAGCAACTCTGGGCAAAATGGTTGGGCCTAAGGTTAAGAAGTCTGTGTCTCTAAAGAAGGATGCGAGCATTTAAGGGTCTAGTCCTGAGGGTGAATTGGAGAATAAAAAACCCAGGACAAAGAAAAAGCAACCTTGGGCTCAGTTGTTCAAGGATAATCGTAACTCCGAGAAAGGATTCTCCTTGGACATAATTGAAGACTTACAAGTAGTTATTGAGATTTCTGATGAGGTGTTCAAATTTTAGACTAAAGAGGACAGAGCTTTGTTGATGAGCCTACTGCATATTTGGAAAGCATCTATTTCCAAGCATATGTCCCAAGTTTTATGTCAAAAAATGAGTAAATCAGTGATATACCTCTTTGGTTAAATGATGGATTATGCACCCCTTGCATGTTGGAACAAAGGGGTCCTCAATTTGGTTGGAAATTATCTGGGAAATCCTATCTTCTCAGATGAACTTACTTTATCCAAGAAGAAAATTGTATTTATAAGCTTCTTCGTGGAAGTAGACTTATCGAAGCCTTTGAGAATGGAGCTATAATTCAAACTAAGAGCAAATTAGTATGAAAATGTTACTAAGTACATAAAGGATGTAAAGCTTACAATCATGATAATGGCAAATGTCTGAAAGCCCCTCCAAGGAAGCTACACCAAAAGAAAATGCCAATGTTGATATACCTGAAACTTCAAATTTGACAAATAAGGACCAAAATTGAGGGGCAAAAAATTTGGAAAAGGATGTGGCAGTGGTAAGTGCGGGTGTGCACTGGTAAGGACAATACCTCTTTTGTTACTGGGATGACATTGTACACATAAAACAAAGGGAAAAAGCCTAGCATGAAGTGAAAAAGAAAGATAAAGAGGTGGCCAAGCTACATACCACAAAGGAGGATCAATTCCAATTTAGACCGAAGCAATGCAGAATTTTGGCTGGTGGAAAATTAGGGAAACAAAAAAAATTTTGGGGTAGCTGTCGGCCAGAAGGATATGAAGGGGTATGCATCTTCCCCGATTTATGAATATAGCTACAAGGAACATAAATTGTTTGCGGCCGCCAACTGAAAAAAAATGGCGTTTTAAACTTTATGAAATGTCATAAAGTCAGCATCATGGCAATATTAGAAACCAAACTTTCGATAAAAAAAATTATGTTGGTTGATAAGAAGGAAATTCAGGTGTTTGGACATGTGTAATAATTTCTAAGATATTCATGGTATTAGTATTCTTCTTTTATGTGATAAAAAGTATTCTTCTCAATGTATTCACTCTATAGTTCATTGTCGAATATCAGGGTTCTCTGGTATGGTAATGGTGCCTTTGTGTATGGACTTCGTACAATTTTTGCAAGAAGATCTTAACGATAGTCCCTAATGACTTTGGACATGTGGTCTTTTCTCTGTGGCTGATTATGGGAGATTTTAATAATGCACCAAAGTTTAATGAAAGAACGAATGAGGCTAAAGATACTTTGTATAAGATAATGAATTTCTCTAATTGGTGTATGCAAAATGGGATTGAAGATCTAAAACATGTTGGGAGCTTTTTCACAGGGACCAACAATCACATTTGGTCTAAAATTGACATAGTTATGGTTAACATAGTGGGTAAAAGCTCTTAATTGACTTTGTTAAGCAGAACCAAACTAGAAAACATTGTCACCTCTTTTTCGAATGCCTATTTGTAACTTATATTTGGAGCAGAATGAAGGAGCGGTTGGGAATTTCTTTTCTTATGGGTACCTTGGCTGCTACAACTAAATGGCAAATCAAGTAGACATTTGGAACATCTTGGCAGCCTTAGCTAAATCACTTGAGATTTGCTACTACAACATATTACATTTGAGACCCATGCAATAGGTGTATTTTTTATGGAAAAGTTTTAAATGCTGAATATGTTTAGAATTAACACACAAGTATGTAGTAGGATTAACAAACAAGTATATAGGATTATGTCCACATTGTGTCCCTATGTTTTATCCTCTTTTGAAGCACGAACTCTTAGTCTTGTGGATATCAAGCTATACCTAGTACCTGCCAATTGAGTAAGCCCAAGTATTTTGTACCTTTGATCTATTTATACATTTTGACATTTAGATAAAAAAAGAAAAAAGAAAATGCCCCAAACTTTGAGGCTCATTGGTGAAAATCGTGCACTGTTTTCATGTTTAAATGTTGAATTTTCTCAGGACTTTTCTTAGGAAACTCACTTGTTATAAGGGTATTTTAGTACTTTAATGTTTAGCACGAATTTTAGGGCTTCTATGTTAAGTTCTATATAAAGGCTAGAAATAGATAGTTTTCATTATCTTTAACATCAATAAAAAATATAACAGTACATCTTTTTCATTGAATGACTAAATTGAGAGTGAGAGTTCAGATCTATCAGGGTTCTTCTTGTGACTTAGTCAAACTATGTGATCTAGGTCACAATTAGAATCATTCTACTTGATTCAAGGATGCTAATCTACAGACATGTAATTATCATACGCACTGTTCTAACGATTTTGATTTCTAGAAGTGTAATTCTCACCATATTTCTAAACCATTCTATTTTCCTCAATGATTCAAAGCTTCCCACAACACTGAAGGTACAACTCCAATTCATAGGTTTTAGCTAGAATATCCCTTCAATAATTTTCGTTCTTTATCGTCAAATGGTCTATAGATTCCAGAATCATTCTCTCTACTTTCTCAATTGAGAAATACCAACAAACACTTCCATGATGATATATTTGTAGATGCTAACTCATATATACCCATATTAGTTGAAATTCTAAAACAGATTCCAAGAGTTGATTAACAAAAATTAATGTCCGAGGACTGAATTTCAAACTATGAAGAAATGTATCAAGAACTTGAGACAATCCAATTACCAGTAATCCAATACTCCATAGAATGGATGATGAAAGGGTAAAAGTGAGTAGTAGTGTTGGTGAAGCTTTGAACATTAGTTACTGATTTCTCAACCATTTCACATGTTCTTTTTGGGAATTGCAGCAGTGTGTCTGTGGGGGCTTTTCTTTTCCAATGCTTCAACATCAACAAAGTCTTCACTCTCATTGACCATTTGAGTTAGCTTTTGTACCTTGATCTTTAGTATTCTCAGTTGTGGGTTCCTGCTGGTCGGAGGATTTTCCTCTCTGTTAGCAAGTTTGACTTGGTGGGGTGCTCTTCGAAACATATTGTAGGTTAGAATATTGGGGCTTAATTTTTCTTGACTTCTCTTTCAATAATGATCAGAGGTTCCTATGATTTAGGTTCCGGAAGGTTGGCCACCAAGTTGACATACGTCAATATGATCATGTACTTCGTATTTCCCTCATTGCTCCATTTCGTTGGCTTTGAAATCTTCCTTGTGCTTTGTTTTTGTCCCTAAAGCACTACAAGATACTTTGGCTCAAAGCCTAGAAATTATGTTGGAAGCAAATTGAGATTTTGTCAATGCTGATTTTTGTAAATATTGTTGAATTGTTAGCATAATTTAATCTTCTGTTTAAACTATCTTCTATTGCTATATTTTCCCTTTTAACTATATAAATTTTTAATACTAACTAAAAATAGCTTTTAGTTAGTGCGATTTATATTTGAAATCAATTTTCTTCTCTTTCACCCCTCCCCCATTGTATTGAGTTTTTCGATTCATAAATTTTTTATGTTGTCTATAATATTCCCATGCTTTGGCACAAAAAATGAGACCTTGAAATTGAAGCTAAGCACCTAACTGTTGGCCCCAAGGGACCTCAATACCCTTACCCTTTGGTTCGATTAGAAAGGATTCACTATTCATATGAACAAATAATCACAGTTCCAGGCCTAATTTCAATTTATAATGAATTTATTTATAAAATGAACAAGTAATGAATTTATGTATATAAATTTATAATTTTTATATATATACCAAATTTCAATTATTTATAATGAATTTCAATTGAGTGAATGACATAAGTTACAAAATTTTTTTTTAAGTTATAGAATCTTAAACGATCCTAAACTAACTCAAGCTCAGTTTGGGCCAAGCTCGAACTGGGTTCAAATGAGCAGTGCTCCCAAGCTTTTTTACTATAATTGAGCGAGTCTGAGATTTCTAAATATTAGCTTGAGTTTGAATATATAGGCTTGATTGAGCTCGGGCTCGGAGCTTGGCCGATTTGAGCCCAGCTTGACTCACTTTGTTCATAACCCTACCATGCATAATGTTCTTGTCACACCTTTCTCCCAAGTGTAAAATGTCACATGTTAAACTAACCAAACGTGCAAGGCCATATAATTCTTTACTAAATGCATCAAAGACAAAAGAAACAATTTCCTCTCGACATGGAGATTAATTGTATAATTCAATTATTATTTTGAGAAAGGAATTGAGTATGTTTTTGAACAAGCTTACTAAAATTTTTTATAGAAACAAGGTTTGAAATATGATAACCACTGAAATAATATTTTATTATGATTTGTTTTCTCTTATACTTATTAAGCCAGATAATATTTTGAGAAATCTATTAATTATGCATGGACAAGATTCACCCCCAACAAAAATAGATATCATTTTTAAAATATCTCTTTTTATATTTCCATTTTATCTTGCCATAATAATATAAACTATCACACCTTATCACAAGTGGCATCTTTTTTTTTTAAGAGGTGTCCTAGTTAGAAACCCATTCAAACACCTCGACTATACCGCTAGTAGCTGCAAATTCACCAATGTTAGAATCTACAGTAAGGTCGAACCCACGACCTGCGTTATACATGTTGCACATTCGAACCACTCAGCCACACTCTTGGGTGAATCATCTTTTGACTATTAAAACAAAGAGAGACTCTTTTCTTTAAGCCTCTTGTCATTTTTGCTAATACTGCACCATTTACTAACTTTGTCTTTTAAATGGGTTATCCTTTTTCATAAAATATAAGTTGTTCCTGGGTTATATGTATCTGCAAGTTTTTTATCCAAAGGGTCTGGAATCTTTGTAAAAACATTGGTAGGTAACTTTGTGTATCAAGTACTCTATTATAAATATATATATATATGGTAATAATAATCTTGGAAAACACAAATGTATTTATCTATTTCACATAGGCACAAGTACCAATTTGGCCATTGAACTTGCACCCTTTGTTTTCAATTTAGCCATTAAACTTCTAAATGTGTCAATTTAACTATTTTACTTATGGAAATTATCAATTTGGCCACTGAACCTGCATTTTTTTTTTCAATTTAACCATTAAACTTTAAAATGCTTTCAATTTAACCATTTTATTTTATGAAATTATCAAATGGTAGGCCAAGATTGGCTTTCACACACCACTCTTGAAGGTAAAGTATGTTTATTTCATACTTAAATTACAACTTGACATCCAACAAGGCAAAAAATAAATGACATGGAAAAAAGAAAAGAAAAGATGGAAATATATTAAAATGATGTCTAAAAATTTAGAAAGATTTCAACGCTCCGTCAACTCTGATTTTGTGTATATGTAGTACTTGAAAATGAGGAATTGCACTTCATTTATTAGATGCACGATGTCTATGTGAAGGAGCTTTAATTCTTTATTTATTTTTAAGATTTATTGTGAGTTCTATAGTGTAGTGGATTCTATTGATGTAGTTTTTAATGAGAAAAAATATCAAATAAAAATATTAATCAATCAAATGAATAAAAACGATTTTGCAATTATTCTATAGAATAAAAAAAAAGTTTGAAAAAAAATTACATATCTTTATCTTTCTCTATTTCTATAGAGTAAGTGAAATATTATTTTATTGATGTGATTTGTATATATATTTACCTCTCAGCTTTCTTTTTTTTTAAGAATATTCATTCAAGAATAAGAATAAATAGAATAAAATAAAAAGTAAAAAAAGTAAAAGAAGGATTTGGTTTGAACAATAATGGCTAAAGAATAACTCTGTTGGTTGCTTCTTTTTCTGTTTTGATGTTTTAAATTTTAATTTTCATATTAGATTTGGTGACATGGATATTTTATATATGACGTGGATAAAATTTTGATGTGAACAATATATGTAAGTTTTTCATCAGAAAATAATTGCACTCGCTCATCTTAATTAGTCGGATTGCATTGTGATTTTTAAATTGATAATTCCCACAAAGTAAAATGGTTAAATTGATGTTTTTAGAAGTTTAATGCCTAAATCGAAAAAAGAAAACGTTCAATGGCCAAATTGATAATTCTCATAAGTAAAATGGTTAAATTGACTCATTTAAAAGTTTAATGGCTAAATTGAAAAGATGAACAAGTTCAATGGCCAAATTGGTACTTGTGCCACATATATCACGCAATTGTAACCTTAAAAGTTCTATCATATATTTATTTACAGTTCCTGGATTTTTTAAGAAATTTCCTTCTCCAACAAATTCTAATCTTATAGCTTGAGTAGTTCCAGATATGAGATTGGCTATATTTTCATTTGTTCCATATATTTCTCTAGTTTCTACATCTAGGTTTTGCCAAAATCTTAGAGTGCTGTTAACTAGGCTTCTTTCGATAAAATGTTTTGTAACACCATAATCCATTTTACTAACAGTAATTGCAATCCTTAGAGTACTTTCCCATTTATCTATAGCTTTTTCTGAGATTGCTTACTCAATCAGGATCAAGGTATATTCTCAATGGATTAATCGTGATCATTTTCATGCTTCCTTGTGAAGTATGTGTTTCCCGAGTTTTTATACTAGAACTTATTCCTACATATCCTTGGGTTGGTTTATTAAATCCAATAGTTCTAATAGAAGGTTTTCCAATGTTGGTGCTAGGAATATCATTAATATTTTGATTAGGTTTTAAATTTATAAAAAAATTATCTTCTTTGAGATTAAGATCTTCTACTTGATACACAAAGTTACATATTAATATTTTTTACAAAGATGCAGACCCTAGGAACAACTGATACTTTAGAAAAAAGGAAAACCCATTTAAAAGACAAACCTGGTGAAAGGTGCAATGATGCAATATTAGCAAAAATGACAAGAGGTTTAAAGAAAAGAGTCTCTTTTTGTTGTAATAGTCAAAAGATGCCACTTATGATAGGGTGTGATGGTTCATATTATTATGGCAAAATAAAAAGAAAATATAAAAAGAGATTTTAAAAACGAGAAAGGATAAGAACTATTTTGTGTATGCTAGAACATTTATTTTCCTTAAGGTATATTTCTCTATCTCTTTTCTTTGTATTCTTAGATTTTATTAATCATGTCTTGTGAGTAATTCTCTTTTGTTAACAAGAAAATGAAATATGTTATTTTGATATTAGATTATGAGATCTGTTTTGTTTTGCTTGTTAAAGATTTGATCTTTATTCTTGAGTATTTATGTAATTTTTGTTTTCGTCTTTTTAATTGTGTTTATTGATTTATCCTAATCATCTAGATTTATTTTCATAATTATATTGGTAGGGTTTAAATATTATCGCTAAGATTGATAAATCCACCAAGTAGCAACTATTGTTTAAATGAGGTTTCCCCTACCAACTTGATTTAACAATAGAGATTTACATGAATTAAATTGTATGAGATTAAAACTATTTTGTTTTTATGTAATTTGATGTTGATAATACCTTCATGTTTTACACAATTTACTAGATTAAATATTTTTTTTTCTAAAACTTAGGTTTAATTGATTAAGTTAGATATTTTATTTCTTGCTACAAGAAATTGATCTAATAAAAGGATATAAATTTGAGTGTTAAAACAAATTCTAAAATCAACTATTCGATTGTTTTATTTTATCTATGATTAACCTCATAGCAATTTATCTACCGATTGTTTTTTGTTAACAATTTTTTCATCTATATTCTTCTTTTTAAATTAAAATTTTATTCTTTATCTACAAAACTTTCAAAAATTACAGTATTATTCCTTATTAATTGGCTTTTATTAAATTTGAATTCAATTCTTTGTAGGTTAGACCCTACTTGCCGTAATTGCATAAGTTTGGTAAATAAGATTAATTTGCGTGTGCTACTATGCACACGTTCACAACTCCACCTAAAGATAAACAAAAGAAATAAATAGGTAGGTAGTTTAGGGAACTAATTCTCTTTGATATACCAAAGAATCATAAGATTCATATATATAGATAATGCATTCATACATTATACAATCATGCATGAAAATACATATAGTATTTCCAAAAACACCTTTCATAATAATACAATACGAAAACATTTATAAGAAAACATGTTAAGACAGAAGTTTTACAAAAAAAACAAAAAACAAAAACATTAAAAATTATAAAGGAAAGAACTACTTATCTTGCTAGCTTAGTGATAAGTTGCATATTTAACAGGATATTTCAAGTTCGAGACATGAAGAAAGATAGGAGAGGGATGGGGATAAGAAGGTTTTTCTAAAATAAAAACTAACGATTCCAAATTTCTATTCAAAGAAATAAATAATCAACAAACAAAAATCATTCTTATTTTGACTTTTATAAAATTACTAATTTATCATTCTCCTTAATTGGTCCTTAATTGGTGTAAACATTCTACTTCAAAAGATAGACATATTTAGAAAATTTTTAAAACGTAGAAAATTTTCCAAAAATAGATATATAAGAAAACATTATTATTAAAATACATAATAAAAAAATAAATTCAAATAATATGCATAAGGAGGAGAGTATTTAGGTGGATGAAAATACACATAATTTTGGTTTAAAAATACAAAATTTTAAATTGTCAGAAAAAGAGTTATTCAAGGTTGGATAAAAATAGAAAAATCTAAGAAATTAGAATTTTGAATTAAAAAATAGTACAACAAATACCACGAAGATACCACGAAATTTAGCTTCACTGGAATCTCAATTCCCATTGTTTGACTTTGACCCAAGGGATATGTCATTTTCCCATTCAGCCATTCTTCGATATAAAACACTGCTGCAATAACAATAGTAGAGAGTTGATCTGAGAATAGCTCAATCCTCTTCCAGTGAATTCTTTTGAGACATGAAAATGTCCACTGATCAACTAACCAAAAAGAAGATAAAACTAGAATTACATCCAGAATTCACTTTCATGTCAAATGCAACCAATCTAAGCCACAAGGGGAAATTACAAACATGTAATCCTCACATGGACTCCAACATGGAAGACAGAAAGATTGGAGCATATAATATGCTTGTACAAAGGCCATAAGATCCTGAAATGGGACATAATTCTAAGCAACTATATAACTCAGTAATAGCGTGAGGCAGTATCATATACCCGGCCCCCAGGGTATTGTACTCGGGGCTCTGGTTCATGGCCCCTTGAATTACCAAGAAAGCGTCCTCGCTCTCTGTAAGAATCATAATTATCAGCATTATAGGATCGAGCCGGTTCTCTGGGGGGAGCACCGACTGCATTGTATCCTTGAGGATCACTAGGGTCTAGACTGCCGCTTGGATAATGGTCAACTGCAGCTTGCTGGTACTGTTGTTGTCTTGAGTGTGATTCCCTTCTTAGGAAGTCATCTCTCCGACTGGCATGTCGTGCTCGAAGTGCCACAAGCTGTTCTTGATATTGTGCATTGATGGCATTTATTTTCTGAAACCAGAAGCATAGACATTCTCAGTCTCAGGAACAAATAAAATCACATGGATTCAAAAATCGTAGGAGCCGAACCACAAGTACATGGATAAAATATTGAAATATCAAATCAACTATACACTGTCTGGGAAACATTAACATAAAATGACCTATCTAAAGCAAAGGAAAACCATGTAAAAAATCAAAAATACTGTAACCCTTCTATAGGGAGTACAAAGAACCTCCCAAAAAGGGGTGTGGAGACCTGTTCTTAACAGATCTCAGATCTCAATTCGGATGTGAAGTAAAATTAATTTGGTCAGTCAAGAAGGTCCACATAAACAATGAACAAGATTAAAACATCTTCATTTGAATCCTACCAATATTGTGACAGTGTACCACACAACACATCCCTGCTTAGGGACTTTCTTCACACACTCCATCCATTTGCGCACAAAAAACATGCTCACTTCACCTTGTCCATAGACTGTATTAATATTCCGAAATGAACCATGAAAGAACATCAAGTCATTTGTGTTCTTTATTTCAGAGGAGAAATCCCTTGAACCAGAATGGTAAAAATCAGCTTTTCATATTATGTCAATTGTTCTTGTCGAGTTTGTAAAGCAAAATAGCTTAAAAGGGCTGGGCACTTTACTCCTTTTCGTGTGAGATAAAGAAAGCATATCAGGTCTTCATTTGGCTTCGGCAAGGCAGAAAGTTGATAATTTTCACCAAATGATTATTACAATGATGTCACTCAATAAATCATGAAGAGGAAGAGTCCCTAGTTCTCACTCACAATAGACTACAAGCACGTGCATGTTTGTGTTGAGGAAATATGTATCAATCTTGAAGTTTCCTCCATGGTAAGGCTAGCTTTTACCTAAAGCTAATTCCTTCCATGAGATACTTTTATAAACTGCTATCTGTATAAACCAATCTAATCCAGTTCTGTAGTTATGCCCTGACCTCAACCTCCCTGCTTCCCAGAGAAAGAAGACATGCACTTTTCAACCTTTGGGTAAAATGTAAATGAAACCTCATAAGGTTGGAAGACAGAAGAAAAACGAAAAGCTATAAGGTAGAAGAGAATAGCTAGTGTTTCTTTTTTCACCTTCAACTTAAAACAATTTCACCATCTATATATCAAATTGATTTATCCCTCATGAAAGGCTATACGATAAAACTGATAACAATAATGGTCATGACAAAGATTACCAATCAAATTTTTACATGCTATCACAGCTCAAAGTAATCACCAAAGGGAAGTTATAAGGATAATTAAAGGGAAACATGAAGAACCAAAAAAATAAGTGCAAGAAAAGTCATAAGAAAATAAAACATTTTCATAGGTCTGGTTTGTATAGATTACGTCTTAGAAACTGCAGAATTTTAGTTGTTTGGTAGGATCTAACTATCAATGCTAACTTGAACAATTGCCAGGGTGTTTCTACATTTAAAAGTTTCAAAGATTTTTGACTATTTTGGTAGTTGTTTTCTTTAAGCATACCACAGTTTTTTTAAAATAGCTTCAACTATTATACAAAACTTCCACTAGAATAATTACCAGGAAAATAATGTTGCCACCAAATGATCTTTTTTTCATCTGCTTTCGAAAGAATCATATCGGAATGTTGAGTTTTCAGAAGAAAGTCAACTGAACTGACCTCCCGATGTCTAGATATTTCTGCATCTTCTGCATCATTCTGCTCCTTGGTAAGTTTCATGATATCATCAAGGAACTTCTGCTCAAGTCCTTCAAAAGTGTGTGGTAGGTGATTCTCTTCATACCTAATATCAATTTCATCTCCGCAAGGCTGAGAATGTGCATCATAGTTTCCTTGTTTCTCCATTACCATCCTTAGTTCTGGCCTCTGGCCTTGGTAGTAAGATCTAGACGCTTCGCCCCCTTGACCTATAATGCAAGCCATATCCATGAAAATCATGAGTGATATACAGAAATTGTGCAACTATGTATTCATCATACACTAATTTCTGAACAAAGAACAAGATGCAGAATATAGCTACCTCTAAAAGCATATATTGGAGCAGCGGTTTCACAAAACTAGTGGAAGGTCCAAATCCAGGATTCAGTTAGTAGATGCAAGAATATTTCATAGATTTACCACAGAAGCTATAATATCAACTACTTTTCTCAGCAAGAAATTGGAGACAT
>JAWZTD010030938.1:0-14815 GCA_035221335.1 Echites panduratus
CATTATACTCTCAAAAAGTATTAAAAGCTCGGGATAGAAAAATAAATAACAAGGTGTAAAATCAAATAAATAGAATAGCTAAGCAGAAACTATCCTTATGGCTCAAAAAGGTTACAGGGGATATAATGTAAAAAGGATAGGCTAAAAGAAAGGCTCAAACTATTGAAAGAAGGCCTTATGTCATCCCTGAATTAACCACGTTTCTATGGAGTGACAATTTCAAAAATAAAGTTAAAAGTGAAATTCAAGATCGAAATAACTCTTTTGAACAACCGTTGGCTTTGATATAAAAAAAATCGTGAAGATTTTATATGAAAAATTCATTTTAAGAAGTCAAGAAAGATTCAAAATCAAGTTTTCATACTTCAATTGTGTAAAGTTGTGTGAATTTAAGTTCAAAACTTTTGAGATTTGAAGATGGAAAGAAAAGTTCAAACACTACTAGAAAAACACCAATTAAAGGTGGAAAATAAAAGGAGAATTCCCCCTTTAAACAGGTTTAAAGGAGGAATTAAAAATAAAAAAAAAATCTGCCTCTAAAAATCACGTTGCAAAATTTTGAAGGGGGAAAAAGAAGTTGGAATTCCGCCTTTAAATTAAAGGGGGAAGTTAAAAGGAGAATTTTCCCCTTTAATTTTAAAGACGGATTAAAGGAGGAAAATTCCCCCTTTATCCCCCTCTAAAATAAAAGCGAATTAAAAGGGGATTGTTTCCCCTTTAAATTTAAAAGAGGATTAAAGGGGCAATATTCCCCCTTTGAATTCTTTGCATTCCCTCTCTATTTTCTTTGTGTGGATTGTAACCAAGCATTTTAAGGGGGGAATTCTGCCTTTAATGTAAAAAGATCTCAATTTAAAATAATGATATGGCTTTTTTAAATATTATTTGAAAAAATAATATATTATTATATAATATTATATAATATATTATAAAGTATATAAACTATAAACTACAAAAAAGTAAATAACAATATATACTAAAATTATACGTATATCAAATTAATATAACAATTAAAAAATTCATAAAATAAAAAAAAATCAACTACAAAAAAATGATAATAAAGTGAAAAATAAAAATAAAAATTTCAGCAAAGTAATAATATTCATTTTTTATCTTAAAAAAACAAGTGCCACAATTCCAATAACTGAAATCTCAATATCCATCATCCAAAAATTTAGATGTGAAAAAAAAGAAAAAATAAATTAAGAGATAATAATAAAATAATTAATATAACACAAATCCATTACCCATAATTAAAAACTCTATCAGAAATTAACAAAAGAATATATATTTTCTTCATGATCAGACTCGGTCTCATCGTCATCGTCCTCAATAGTTGCAACGGTATATTAGTATGTGTAAATGTAATGAAAGTGAACAACTTGAACGTTAATAAACTAATAACTAATTAGTATACTTAAAGCTTAACAAATAAGTGTAAAACTTTTAAACTTAAATAATAAAATTAAATCTAACTTAACTGTAAATTTAACTAATCAACTTTAAATTAAGAAAATAATAAACTATGAAAGCCCAATAATCATTATTTAAAATAATTCGACAAAATCTCTCTTATATTTTGGTCATTTTCTAGGCACGTAGGCCACAAATAGTTCAAATTGAAAACCACGATCTCCTCCATTCGGGACTTCCAAACGCAATAAATTTACCTCTTCCCGTTTCTCCCCCACCAAGGCAGAAATTAATTCACTCATGTCTATAAAATAGAAACAGCCCAAAAAAAAAAAAAAAAACTGATTTCCACTTTAGATATAATAACAAGAAGTTAAAAATAGAAACGATGGTTTACAAATTAAAATTGTTCTAGCATGGATTAAAAGGTTAAATAAGATCATCAGTACAAGAAATTAAGTCGAATGATGGGCCCGCCACCACCCAATTGACAATGTTAATTAAAAGATAAGCTAATCATATGGTTTGAGACGAATGAAGTAAAATATGGTGGCATTGAGAGTTGAATATTCAAAGTAAATCATGGCATCTTATTCATATTTTTTTGGTTTTTTGAACTGTTGCCAAGACAAAATTACTATAGCCATGCATGAATGATTTTAAATTTGAATGGGAAAAAACATATTAGTAAACTAATAACTAATTAGTAAACTTAAAACTTAACAAATAAGTTTAAAACTTTTAAACTTAAATAAATCTAACTTAATTATAAATTTAGCTAATTAACTTTAAATTAACAAAATAATAAACTATGATAGCCCATAATAATCATTGTTTAAAAAAATTTGACAAAATCTCCCCTATGTTGGGTCATTTTCTAGACACTTAGGTCACGATTGTTTCAAATTAAAACCACAATCCCATGTATTCTTGACTTCCAAACACAATAAACTTATCACTTCCCTGTTCTTCCCAATCGAGGCACAAATTAATTCATTCATATCTATAAAACAGAAACAGGAAAAAAAAAACACGGATTTCCACTTGAGATAATGAGAGGAAGTTAAAAATAGAAAGGATGTTGCAAATTAAAATTGTTTTAGCATGGATTATAAGGTCAAATAAGATCATCAGTACACGAAATTAAGTGGAATGATGGGTCTAATATGCTAGTAATTGACAATGTTAATTAAAAGAAATGTTAAAGATGCTTTAAACAAATCGAATCAAATTGGTTCAAGTAAGAGTTTAATATTCAAATCAAATCATGATAATCAACCAGAAGACCACCCAACAAAACTCTTTCTCAAATTCTCTTCTTTCTTTCTTTCAAACTGTAGAACCAATAGCGGCGTGCCCATCCACACGTTTTCAACACATATTTAAAATATAAACATATTTTTTTAGTCAAATTAAATTCTTTCCACTTAAAAAAAAAAAATAAAAAACAGCTGCGGAAGAGATGCTGCCATTTTCGCAGCTCAAAACTGCACAGGAAAAAATACCCCGAAACCCAGTTGAATGAGAAAAAAAAGGGAGATAGAAACATACCGCTCAGCTGCAGATCCAAACCCAGTTGAAAAAAAAACTCTCAAATCTAGTTTCAATACAGCTACGCAGATAGAGAGATGAAGATGCCGACTGAGAACAGAGAGAAACATTAAAAAAAAATTTTTAAAAAAACAGATTTTTAAAAAAATATATAAAAACCTCCCCAACCCGGTTCATATACAACTGACCAGGCAGAGAGACGCAGCAGAGATACCAACGACTAAGGAAAGATATGCAGACTAAGAGCAGGGATACACATTAAATAAATAAATAAAAGATTTTTGCCTCCCAGTTGACAAAAAAACTCCCAAACCCAGTTGAATGAAAAGCTGAGTCGGCAAAGAGAAGCAGCGGAGATGCCGACGACTGATGAAAGAGAGACACAACAGAGATGCAGGGATACACATTAAAAAGAAAAATTTAGAAAAGGAGACATTCATACCTATAGATCTGCGCAGGCTGAGAGCAATGCCACCGGCTGAGAGTAGAACAAAGAACGAACAATGAATAAGAAAGCTCCGCGTTAGAGAGAGCGAGCTTCTCTGAGAGATGCAGCTTCTGCGAGAGGATGAAGATTGGCTTCACTTGATTGTTTAAAAACTTGGGGAAAATATTTTAAGTTTAATTCGAAATATTGTCTGTAGTTTCTTTCTTTTTTTTTTTTTCAATTTGACCGTAATTGTAATAATAATGTTCTAATATTACAATTATCAATACTTATATTCAATTTAAATAATTATGTTAGTCTATATATAAATTTTATGAATCTTATGAATAGGATGATCATCGTATATGCAATATCCAATTCATCAATGAAATCTATTTCTATATAACCACTTTCCTTTATTTTGATTTTAACAAACCAACCAGTTTTATCATGAGTACCTCTAGCATAAGGTGCGAAATATAATTGGATCATATCGATTGTACCTTGACCTCTAGTTTACCTCAATAAAATCATATTCTTGATGAAGTAATTAAAATTTTCCCTTTTAAATTGTACTATTATCAAATTAAAAAAATGATAGTACAATTTTTAACGGTAATAAATTTAAAGGGTAAATTCTGCCTTAAAAATTAACTAGAAAATTTTTAAAGGCAGAATTAAACGGGGATTTTCACCTTTAAAATTTAAAGTGGGATTTCCCACTTAAATTGACCTCTGAAATTTTAAAGTCAGAATTTCCCATTTAAATCCCCCTTTATTCCGTCTTTAAATTAAATTTAAAATTCTACCTTTAATTTTTCTCTTTAAACTTTACTCTATAAATATTTTAAAAATTAAAGGGGGATTCGATGTTAAATTAAAGGGAGAATTCCACCTTAATTTTTAAAGGCAAAATTCCTACTTTATTTCCACCTTTAAAATTTTAAAGGAGGAATTCCTAGTTTAACTTAAAGAGGGAAATTCCACCTCAAATTTTCCCCCTTTAATTGACATTTTTCTAATAGTGAAATAATTTCAAATATAAAAAGTTCAAAAAATCTTATGACTAAGTTTAAAAATTCATAATCACCACAAAAAAAAAACTAGTCTAAACATTAAAATAACAAAAACATACAAATTGAAGAAAGAAAACAACATGCAAAATGATAAAACACATAATCACAACAAATCAAACAACACCCTCACACTTAGAGTTAGCATTATCCTCAATGACCTCGAAAGACAAAATAAACAAAATAATTTAAAAGAAAAGGGACAAGATATAGTCACCCTCTATGAAAAAGCTCGTAAAAAAGCTCCTCGTAAGAATCCAAACGAGCACAGTAGGAGTTCAGTGTTCCTCCGAATTGATTGAGTTGAAGCCCAAATTGTTCAAATTGGGCTTGCATAACTTCTTGGTTAGCAATTATTTGGTCTAACATATTTCAAGTAGATCGCCATGTGGAAGTAAAAGTAAACCGAAACTCAGGAGCAGCAATACTACACTGCTCCATGGTTGCTATTTCTTCCTCCTCAGGGACTTGATCATGCACTAAATTGTGCCTTTCATGTCACAAAATCCCATCCCTACCACGCACATAGCAGATATTATGCATAGTGATAGCTGTGATAGTAGCTTTAGGTCAGAGACCTACAAATTCATTAAGGGGAAATCCAACACCTAGGAGAATAGAAGTTAAAAACCGTGGATAATTATTAGCATTAGGGGGTTGTTGTACTACTTCATGCATGTTATGAATAGTAATTATAGGTAAAGAGATGCCAGCAATAGAACCTAAACCATGAAACATGCGATAAAGTAGATAAACATCTATAAAACGTAATTCGTTGAGAGAAGAAGTTTCGGGAAAAACTTTATGATTAAATAAGTAAACAAAAATTCTTCTCCTACCATCCAATTGTCTTACAAGTAAGACATCATGTCTTCTATTTTGGCCAACTGTAGAGTTGCTCAGGCTAAGATCATGTAATGCAGTAGTGGAAAAAAAATTAACATCCGATTCAATGGCATCATTCTTGTGGGCATGAAAATGTCCTATGTTAGGAATATTAAGCATTTGAGCTAGAATGTCCATTTAGATGGCTTTGGAGCCATAACATTTGTATCTATTGTGTCCAAATTCTTTAGTGGATTTATTAATCATATTATCATAAAATTCTTCCATTAAATGGGGATAGTAAATTGATCTAAAGTTGGATCAATATTTTGCTCAAAAATCCAAGACTGATTTTTCCTTTTTTTTTAAACTACCATTATGGTGGGTGTTTGGCCTACCTGCTTATTTAAAATGAGAAATACATCAAGGAGAAGGTGAAAACAAATCCACTTCATACAAAGCTATTAGAACATCGAATGTAAGGAGTACCAAATCTATCTCGTGGACTAAGACCTCTTGCAAAGGAGGGAAAATATGAAAAATCATTGAAGAATTTATTTGTTTTAAGAAAGCAACCAAGATTTGCTAAAAAATCTGCTACCTGATTAGCTTCACATAAGATATGTACCACTGTGAAGGTTTCTTTGGAAAGAAGTGTCCGAATTTTCCTTAACACATTGTGAATCTTCCTTTGTTCTAACCATTGCTCATTTTCAAAAGAGGTGAAACGGATATGATCAAAAGGCATTGGTGGTAGGGAATTTTCGTTTCTTATATAGCTCCTAACTCTTTTCTCCCTTCTAGGCATTTTGTCGAACATGTGGTACATGTTCCAAATTTAACAAGAATTAAGTGAAAATAACACAAATCAAATGCTCCCTAAAATACAAAGAAACAACACAAATGCACAAAACACACAAATAACACAAGAATCAACCATCATATGCAAAAACAAGTAAATTTTAGCCAAAATAACTTAAAGGAAAGAATGTACCACACTTCCTTGGCAAGAATTTGTCACTTGTAGAGCTACCAATGGTGATTTTCAGTTGTTGAAAAATGGAAGAATGTAGGTATGCAAAATGAGAGAAAAGAGAGAAAAGAGCGGAGATTTATAATGAAAGAGATGAGTATGCACTTGGGTTTGGAAGAGGTGAGTTTGGAAGAGTGGGAGAGGGATTTAGAGAGAAAAATGGAAGAAAGGAGTCAAGTTTCAATTTTGGAGGGAGAAAGAGAGAAAATAAGTGAATTGAGGGTTTGAAATGCAGAAGAAAAACGTTATATTTAAACCAACAAAAAGGGGTGTCCGGCATCTACTAGGAAGTGTCATACTTCAGAGAGGGTTTTTGTGAAATATTTTTTGATTCCAAAAGAGGTCTAGCACGAGCTTGGGCACCATATGGTGTGGAGTGGCGCGACACAAAACGGAACTTAGGTTTTTGTGCCATTTTGACTATTTGCTATAGAATTTGAAATAAGTTATTCTCTAAGCACATAATAAAAGGTGAAAAAACTAATAAATGTGCTAAAATTAAAATTTGGAAACTCTTCTGGGGTTGCCTTCCAAAAGTGCATTTGGTTAACATCGTTTGGCCCGACATTCTTTTTCCACTTTTGGTGCATCATATGATGGCATCATATGACACCAATGGTATGAGGTTTAAAACCTTCATAGAATGGTTTGAGTTGATGTCCATTGACCTTGAGTATTTTACCTGTTTTAAAACTACGAATTTCAATTGCACCATGAAGTAAAACGTTAGTAACAATGAATGGACCAATCCATCTTGACTTCAACTTTCCAGGAAATAGTTTTAGTCTAGACATGTAAGGGAGCACCTTTTGAAAAAACAAAGAACTCTTTATGAACCAAGAACTTATCATGCTAATTTTTGAATTTTATCTTTTAAAAATAGAAGCATTAGCATAGACATCATTCCTTATCTCTTCAAGTTCTTGATATTGTAATTTCTTGTGCTGCATGGCAATAGGAAAATCAAAGTTGCATTTCTTAATAGCCCAATATGCTTTACATTCAATTTCCATGGGAAGATGACAAGCTTTAATATAAACTAACCTATTGGAAGACATCCCAATCGGTGCTTTGAATGCAGTCCTATAGGCCTAAAGAGCTTCACAATGTGAACTCCGATCTTTTTTATTAGGGTTAACTACTTTTTCCATAATGGATTTAATTTCTCGATTAGAAATTCCAGCTTGACTATTAGTTTGTGGATGATATAGTGGAAACTCTATGTTGGACATGATATAGTTTAGACAAAGATTCAACTATTACAAAACTATGTTAATATATCTATCACTTATTATTGCCCTAGGGATGCCAAATCTATTAAAGATATTATCCTTAATAAAATCAACCACAACCTTAGCATCATTACTCCTTGTAGCCTTAGCTTCTACCCATTTAGATACATAGTCAACTGCAACTAATATGTAAAGATTATCGAAAGCAGACAGAAACGGTCCCATGAAGTCAATTCCCTATCAATCAAATATTTCACAAGAAGGAACTTTAGGTAGGGGCATCTCATCTCTAATAGATAAGGTTCCTACTCTTCGGCATTCATTACATGCTTTTACATACAAATATGCATCTTTATTCAAGTTAGGCCAATAAAAACCACATTCCAAAACTTTAAGTGCAGTCCTTTTGGGACTAAAATGACCTTCTACTTCATATATGTGACAAATTTCTAAAATAGATGCAATTTCATTATCAAGCACATAACGACAAATCATATTATCATAACAGATTTTAAACAAGAAACGGTCAACCCATAAATAGCATTTAGAATCACTCTTAATCTTATCCATTTGAGCTCTAGATAATTCAATTGGTAGTTCCCTAGTAATAATATAATTTACCATATCATCATACCAAGGAAGAAAACCATGAATGTTATATAAATGCTCTCCAAGAAAGAGTTCAGAGCTTATAGGACAACCTACTACTATGGTTAGCAATGTCATTTTCAACTTCCTTCTTATTTCGGATCTCAATGCCAAATTCTTGAAGCAGCAATATCTAACGTAGGAGGAGGCTTAGAATCCTTCTTCTTAAGTAGATACCTAAGAGCTGTATAATCAGAAAAAATTATCACTTTAGTACCCAACAAATAAGAACGAAGCTTTTCTAATGCAAAAATAATAGCAAAAAGTTCCTTCTGTGTCATAGTGTAATTGCATTAAGTAGTGCCCAATGTCTATCAGGCAAAGTAAATCACATGTGGTACCTTATCTTTCCTTTGTCCTAAAACAACTCCAACCGCCTTATCACTAGCATCACACATTAACTCAAAAGGCAAATTCAAGTTAGGATGTTGAGTAAGTGGTGCAGAAATTAAACTTTCTTTTAAAGCACAAAAAGTGTTCTTACAAGTATCATTAAAGGCAAAGGGTACATCTTTTTCAAGAAAGAGATACAAAGGTTGAGGTATTTTAGAAAAATCTTTTATAAATTTTCTATAAAAACCAGCATGGCCTAAGAAACCTCTTACATCTTTCAAATTTGAAGGGATAGGCAAGGATTTTAACATGTCTACCTTTGTTTTACCAACTTCAAGCCCCTTTGCTGAAGCCACATGTCCCAAAACAATGCCTTGCTCCAATATAAAGTGACACTTCTCAAAATTCAACACAAGGTTAGATTTAAGCATCTTTTCAGAACAAGATCTAAATTCTCCAGACATGCATCAAAAGTATTTCCATAAACAGTAAAATCATCCATCAAAATCTCAATGCTATTAGTAATATATTCAGAGAAAATAGACATCATGCATCTTTGAAAATAGCACAGATGCATTGAATAATCCAAAAGGCATCCTTCTCTATTCAAATGTTCCAAATGGACATGTAAATGTGGTTTTAGCCTGATCTTTGGGGGTAATTACAATATACAAATATCCAAGAACCCAGTAAGAAAACAATAATGAGATTCACCTGCTAGACTTTCTAACATTTGATCAATGAAGGGAAGGGGAAAGTGATCCTTCCTAATGGATGCATTTACTTTCCTGTAATCAATACAAGCATTATCAACTTTGTACTCTAGTAGGTACCTTGTCTCCTTCATCATTCTCTATAAGAGTTATTCCAAATTTCTTAGGAACTACATGAATAGGACTTAACCATTGAGAATTTGTTAATGGATAAATACCAAATCTAACATAGGTGGATTTAGCTTTCTCTATGAGTCCCTATAAGGTTTATTCTAATCTTCTAACAAAATTCGATTCATACATGTAGATGGACTAATTCTTTTTATGTCGGCCAGTGTCCAACCAATTGCAGTTGCATTATTCCTAATGATTTTGACTAATCTGCCTTCTTGATCATTAGTCAAATTATTAGCAATTATAATAAGCAATGAGTTTCCCTTTCCTAAATAAGTGTATTTATGATATGAATTGGGACTTCAATAGAAGGATTCATCATTTCTTTAGAGATAATCAAATCAAGCTTAAGATCAAAAATAAAATTTGTAGAGAATCTTGTTATAGTGTTAATTATGTTTGGGTCCACATTCATGGACAATGCATCCATTTTGTATCTTCATCAATACTAAGTGTAAGAATGGAATGCATCAAATTAGAATTAGACAGATCATGCATCTCATCAACAAAAGGATCCACAATATCTATCGAAGATACAGAGCATTCATCTGGTTGGATTTTCATAGCATCAAATATGTTAAAAGAGATTTTCACTATCAAATTATTTTGGTAAAGTTCCATCATGCACATCAATCTTAGTTTTTGTTGTTTTCAAAAATGGTCATCCTAAAAGAATAGAAGACTGATTAGAAGAAAGTTTATTACCTTCATCCTTTTTAGGACATAGAAATCTACAGGAAAAACCAAATTGTTAACTTTACTAGGACATCTTCAACAATTCCTTCAGGATATGCACAAGATCTGTAAACAAGTTGAATGACTACTCTAGTATCTTTTAATTATCTAGATTAAGAGAAGAGTAGACAGAGATTGGCATAACATTTATTGAAGCTCCTAAATCAAGCATGCATCTTGCCATGCAAAAGTACCAATTGCATGGGATAGTAAACATACTTGGATGTTTTTGCTTTTGGGGGAGTTTCTTTTGAAGAAATTCTGGAACATTCTCCCCCACACTTACCTTTTCTTCACTTTTTAGTTTCTTCTTGTTCTTTTCATCCCATTTTAATTTCATCTTGTTTGTGCATTTAAGAACTTTGCATATCTTGGAATTTGCTTGATGACATCTAAAAGCGGGATGTTGACTTCCACCTTGAGGAAGGTTTCCAGAATGTCCTTCTCCATCTCTTTTTTTTATTTCCTGGTGCAAGACTTGAGAGAAAAGGGGGATGTACCTTAATGGGTGGAGTTTCTTAATTCTTCTCAGCTTCATTTGGAGAAGATTATTGAGATGGTGGTTCTTTCCTAATCAACTCTTCTTCTTCAATTGCATTCTTCTTGACTGGAGGATCTTGTAATTCTTTACCACTCCTTAGAATCATGGCACTAGCATTCTCGAGAGGATTAATATGTTATGAAGGCAGGTTGTTATTGCTTGAGATTTCAATTGGTTCACATCTAAGTCTAACTATCTCATTTGTATTTCAAGGCATTGAATGCTAGTTTGAGTATCTTTCTGAAAGGCTATGGTGTTTTTCTAGAAGGCCATGGTATTTTCACCGAGTTGTTTCATCATGTCCTCCAAAGAAGAACTAGGTTTGTAAACGAATAAGGAGCATTTGGAAAAACTAATGGATTGACTTGGTAAAAACCCAAAGGATTTCTTGGACTTTGACTTTGATTTAGTGGCTGATTTTCTCTTTGATTAAATCTGAATTTTGGATGATCTCTCCCACCACTAGTAAAAATGGAATTAAAGGCGGAATTCAACCCTTAAAATAGTTTAAATATTGATTAACAGGTGAAAAAAAATCCCCTTTTAAAAATGACGTTGCAAAAAAAAAGGGAAACAAAATGGCATTACAAAAAATTAAAGGGGAAACAAAGACAAAATTTCCCCTTTAATTTGCCTTCGAAATCCGCCTCTTTTTCACCTTTAATATATAAATTATTAACGAAAAATCCCTCTCTAAAATAATGGCGTGACATTTTTTAATATTATTTTAAAAAATTATTATTATATAATATTATTTTATATATAGATCTTATATATAATAAACCTCAAACTACAAAAGTAAATAACAATATTTAATAAAATTCTATATATATATATATCAAATTAATATAACCATAAAAATTCTTTGAACTCAGTTTAAAGACAATAAATCAGGCCTTTTTTATGATATTTGAACCATCATTGTTCTAATACAAGAAAACCAATAGATACAAAGAAATGCATGAATAAAAAAATGCTGGCAAGATCCCACAACAAATGTTGGCAAGTTACCACCTCCGAATAAACTAACCGAGTGCCCAACAACAAGATATACAAACACCTGTATTACAAAAAACCAGAAAGGGCCCCAAATATTAGACATCAATTTCTAACATTTTGTTTAAAAAAATCCAAGAAAAGAAAATATTAGCTTCATCCAATGCTTTGCCACTGCCTATAACAGAACCGTTAAAAAATCAAAAGAAACTGATTAGCTTTGTTTTTTTGACTTTTTGCTTTATCCAGAAGAATCTGTTTCTCTTTCGATGGTAGGTCACACATAACATTTGATTTGATGACGGGAACATTCAACTCAAACGGGAAGTGTGTGCAAAGAACATTAAAAATGATTTTTACCCCAGTTTTGTATAATTGAACAGAGAGAAGCCAACTTTATACGACAAGTTCATGTGCTCAATTTTACAAATTAAAGTGCTAGATCGTGTGTGAGAATTTGGGAAGTTAGGCGGTTAATTTAAAGCTCCAGGAAACAAAGTATGATAGCTCTTTATCTACCAGTTATTATATGCTAAACATCAGAGTTTTTTAAAAGTTTAATCAGGCTTCTTTAATTAACTAAACTCCTGATTTGCCTAAAGGTCTCCAAAGGCTCTGAGTTAATATTCAAGTATGTCTTAGGATAACATATCGATATGGAGATGTATCCATAGACTAAGAAAGTTGTGATACACATGTCAAGTACGAGTGCCCTCTTTACAGATATCAAAATTGAAGAAATTAATGGAGAATCTAAATAAAAATATTTTCTTCTCCTCGTCTCCAAATGGTGATCATATATATTTCAATGTTGTCATCTTAAAATACATCCTGAATCCTAACCAAATTATCTTAACACACATCCTTCTCAAGAAAACTACAAATGTTTAGAATCACAGTCTAAATCCTGATGATATACTGCAATAAAAATCTACGTACTGACCTTATTCTACGCAAACCCCATGTGTCTAGGATGGTCAGAGAGTGATTGCTCAAAGTTGACATGGCTCCAAATCTGTTAATAAAAAGCACCCGATAAATTTAGTAGTTCTAAAATCAATATGCTTTTTAAAAAGCTGAATAATTTTGGAGACACATCAGGAACTCCTGGAGCTAGCTAGATCAAATTAATGGAACTCCACCGAATAAAGCAACTTTTTCTGTACTATTAGAAAAAAAAAGCAAGTTGTGACCAAAAATACATTTTACTAAATATCTCTCAGCAAATGTTATCATTTTTCATAATCAAGATTACCAAAAGATCAGAATGAGCAAGCCACAATAAGTATCAATTCACCAAATAAGAAGCCTGATGATGCTGGAAATATGGTGAGGCGTAAATCGGTCTTTGACTATGTGACGAACCTTCAAAAGAGGAAGATCAGAATGATCCCAATTTCACTCCGATGCTAAAGTCAGCAAATGCCTGAAGCTAAATTGAGAAAGTTAATTAAAATCGGTGAAACGTATTACTTTATTTAGAGGGGTGTTGTCTTATTTATAGACAACCTTAATCAACCCATTAGTGGAGCACTAAGAGTATAATTCTTCGATGTGGGATATGATAGAATTGTAATGACTCCTGTATAGAAGTTTTAAATCAAGGCCTATTAGATGACTATTTTCTTGTGATTGAGCTAGTTATTTGTTGTGAATTTGTATATTTTTATATGATTTATAGAATGAGTATTGAATCCACCTATATATTACATAAGAAAGATAATGTAATTGTTCATAAATTGAGATGTAAGTACCATAGTGTATCATAGCCAATTACTAAGAACTCATAAATCAAAGCTCCAGTTGCTTCTAGCTTGGCCCGGTTCAAAACATCCTCTCAGTCTCCTTTGCTCTCTCTCATTTTCTTTCACTTCTCACTCTGTTTTTGAAATTTCTCTGTCATCCTCTCTCTCCTTTCAGCCGCATAAAGGGGAAAGCCAAACTTGAATATTCCTACATCTCATCAAGTATAGTTAGATAATAAAAAATAATAAAAAAACAAAATAAGAATGAATTTGGCTGATTCAATTGAGTGTCCAAGGAAGAGAAAACCACAGCTCTAAACAGAAACTCAGGAATATATGGCAATTGCTACAACGCAACAGTAAAGCAACGACTTTGATGTACATGTCCCTAGCTTCTCCAACAGAAAGGCATTGACCCATAGGCATATATTTTAAGCTTAGAATATTGCCTAATCATGAAAAGTTGATTACTTCTATTTCTATCACATTCTCATAAACTCAGACATTTCCTGTAACATTCTTTGATCAAGGAGAACAGTATTAAACTCCAACAATTTTCACTAATAGTTACCAAATTCCACTTTCTACAGGCCAAATTTCCTTAAATCCAGAAAAATGTGCAAATACTTATCATGATGCATTGGCCATTAATATTAATAAAGTTAAGGAATAAGGATTGCAGTAGCCTTTCAACTAGGTACATATATGTCGGAAAATGATTACGGAAAAAGGAGAATAAATGACATTGTGGAAGTAGAGAGTGTCAAACAGTCATGGAGATCCATTGACCAAAAGTGCTAGATGAAATAAAAATTAAAAACTGACTAAAAAGATTAAATATTAAAATGATATATAAGCAAAAAAAGCAATGATTAAAAGCAAAACCAGTACTGAGTTAACATTAAAAAAGAGTATGCTTCTGACAATTTAAGCTAACTATTAAAATGCTTGTTAAGGAAATTCATTTAATAATCAAAACCCAAATTTAACTAGAAGTGGAAATTGCAGATACATAACAGGCAGGGAAATCAGCAAGCAAGTCAGGATATCAGCAAGCCTCGAAGTTTGAGCTAATGGAGGAATTCACCCCTCGCACATCTAATTGTTTCATCCTCCTTGCAATTGCTAAACCCATATAGCAGATGGTACTATATATTATGTTCCCTACCCTACAGATCCAGACATTCATCATTAAATTTTTGGATTGTGAATGTTCCCCATCCTAATTCATGGTACAAACACCGTATAGGAGGTTTGGTCAGAAGGTTATCCTTCTAGCATAGCTGTGACTTGAAAGGCTTCCATTTGAGAAACTAGAAGGCAATCTTAATTTCCACACATGAATTAAAGGAAACAATTTCAGCTTTCATATTATT